>JANSTU010034404.1:0-42267 GCA_027564075.1 Bolitophila hybrida
ACTATTTAAAATATTATCTACTCAAAATACTGAATCGTTCAAAAAAGTTACAAAGTGCAAACTCTTCAATAAACATTATAATTTAAACTATGTATGTTTAAGAGGTGCATATATAACTTTACCGGCTGCACATTCGAGTGCAACAGTAATTACATTATTTGTAAACATTTGGGTCATGCACCCGAAACATCAATGCAGTTCGCAACACATTCTATATTTAATATTTATGTGAAGGTGTGTGTGTGTGTGTTTGAGTTTAAGTGTGTTTATACAGGAAGAGAGAAATGTTTATTGTTCAAAGGAAGTCGTCGGAGGCGGCCCACAGCGTTTATTATATATATAAACTATAAAATATAATGTACTATTTAACAAAGTGATAACAAAATAGACTGAATCATATTTTGTAATGTTATTCAAATAATAATTTGTATGTACAAATCTTATAAAATGTTGTGCTCAATTGATAGACATATACATTTGTCTGTGAATTGATAAACCCGAAACAAATCACGTTTTGATGACATGATGTTAAACTAGAGCATTTCCTTTGACCTTGCTCTATCGCACCACAGAAAAAAAACACATTTCAATATGGTACAAGCGCAAAAAAGAGCACATTGGCACATTAAAAGACTGGTAAACTTATCTGTTTAAAATACTTGCCTCATCCACACAGCACCCGATTACAGTAAAACCAGCGATATGAGAATGGTTTGCGTAATTTAGCTCAAACAACAAAAAAATAACATACAGTTTTTGTGCGTTTGTGCATAGCCTATCAAAATATGTCATCTGGTTAGATGAATATTAAAATGACGACCTCCGTCTATGACCTGCGACGATAAGCCTGTATAATATTTGGTAACTTGGACTCATATAATATAATTATTGTCAAAAAGACTTAGTTTCTTATGTTTTTGTACAAAATATAGTCTTGCAGAACCGGAAAACAGAATAAAATTAATTTCATATCTTTACTTATTAAATTTAAATGTGTCTGCTCCACAAATTAATCCAGCATCAAATTATCAATTTTATTTTTAAACATATTTTTCTGTATTATGTTCCATGCACCAACATTTTGAACATGTGCGCAAGTTTTGACATAAAAATCATCGCACTACATAATATGTGCTCTCTATAAGAATTTACGTCTTAGACGGTGCATCCTCATAAATATTAAAGTATTAGATGCGCCGCGTTGTCTGAAAATAACCTTTGAATTGAATTCAGTTTCTGTGTGTGTGTGAGTGTGTTTGTTTGTTCATACAAAGAAACTGCATTGCGTCATTACTCATTTAGTAGGTTATGTATTCCTGATGAAGAAGAGTTTCATGCAGTAATGGAGAAAAACACTTTTTGAACATGTTTTTCAACAATATATCTGAAGCGTATGGACAAAACTGCAGTTTTGCTTTCTTTAAATTTAGTATAAAACTAAACAAATTAATGATTTTTTTATATTCCTGCATTTACATTGGGAGCGGTTGAATTTTGTGTCTATTTTTGCCAATATAATATATCCTTAAAGAAAAATATGTATTAAGGTATATTCATAAATGAAAAATGTATTTTTCCACCAATCACCTCAGCATCCCTAAACGTATACACGTTCAAACGAACCACTTGTCATATGAATATTATTAACTGTTGACAACTGACATTTTACACGCCACATTGACTCGCATGTTTTCGTTGTGGCCTTTGCATCCGGTAAAATAAGTCTTATATACACGAATAGTAGAACACACCCGAGCTGTATTTATTTGAGAATGAGAAACAACTGTGGCGATGCACCCTTAACCCCTGAACTTATTAGTGCAGACAAATTATAAACACGTGTTTTCGATGTAATATGCAATCGCTTAATCTCACGTTTTATGAATAATTTATGTTTAATTCATTTTTTTTGATTTAAGTATATATAAAGACGTTAGATGTACAAATGTACATCAACCCGAAGACAACGATCAGATAACTCTAATAATAATAATTGAGCGACGATCTAGAAACGGCGCGTGCCATTTTCTGCTAGTGCACTTAAAGTCTACGAGTTCAATCATTCGTCATTTAAAATTTAAATGATATGCATACTTAATATTTTAGTGTAATTTTATGAATTAATAAATTACATGTCTTGCAGAGCCGACTTAAACTGTGTACTAACTAAACATGCGATGACACTCACGCATTTGTATATAAAAATACACATAGTATAAGTCACAAATGAGAGCGCGAACTGTTTTATTGTCATACAAAGACATTGTATATTGTATTTTATTTGTGTGTGGCATTGTAAAAAAGAGCTAAATCTTATCACAAATGCATTTGCGGTATCCGGGAACAAGAAGGCGGGACACACTTTACATTACAATATAATGCACACATGTGTTATATATGTTCTATTTTGCTGCAACTTGCTATGATGCTGTTGTTCTTGCTGGCCATATTGTCGCTGTTGTTCTCAAAAAAGTATATCTTCAAAACAGCGCGCACTCTTAATTAATTTAAATCAATTGCGTCGGACGCACTTATTTTCGCGAACTTGATAAGATTGCGCAGTTGAATTTTTGGACTATATTAGGACTTAATTGGTTGGCGCGGATCTTTCTGATCATAAAAAAACAACATTTTTATTAGGTCATATTGTCGAAAGAATGGAGTATATGCATATAACGATACAACAAATATAGAAGCATTCTTTTTATTAACAAGGCGTCTTCGAAGAGATACAACTAGTAGGAAAACTGAGGATTTAGTACGATTTTCTTGTAGTACCATCTACTAATTTATGCTAAATTTTAGCTTTAATTGTTGAAAATCATCGAATGGGTATGAAATGAAAAGCGTATTATATGTCGTGAAAAAATGCTATATCTGCTCAGAGTCACTCATATTTTGGTGTATCATACTGTGAAGATGTTTTCAGATAATAAGAATCATGATGATAAAGGCATCAGCATTAAAAAACACTATGGAGGTGGTCCGAAAAAAACAGCATCATCACCGGAGATTCGACGGAGAGTCGACTCAAGGCTATCATCAAGGCAAAAGACTGTCATATCGAGCCAAAGTGAACGCATTTTGAATTGAAAGTATTATCCACAACAAATTTCTAAGTTATTAATTAAATAATTGGTGGAATGTGAAAAAATTACGTTTAATTAATTTCAGATTATTCACAATAATTTTAACAAAACGTACTAGATTTTGGTAGTTCGGTCAAACATTAAACTGCGTGTAAATATTTATTTTTCAGTTCTTCTGAATAGATTTGAAAAAAATTACGGCTACAAATTGCGGTTTAATTGTTAAAACTGGCACCACAATAACACAATACGTAAACCCTGTGTAGCAATTATTTGCTTCAAACGCTAGCTACTCAAATGTAGCAATTATTTTAGAACGCAACCTAAATGTTTTATACGTGCGTTGCAGTGCGTTATGAAGCAACACTATTTTCTGTCACAACATCGGGAGCTACTGCTTGCACAAATATTGAGGTAATATTACTTATTAATTATCAGTCAAATTTATATTCGTCTTAAATATAAATAAAATTAAAAAAATACAAATGTAAGTTTAATAATAGCCCATTCGACAAAAACATTAACGTTTCGATCTGTAATTTTTAACGCACGTCTTGTATATCGTCGCTACTTTAGAGTTTTCCCATGAATCGCAATTCTGGTGAGTACGTGAGGTAACTCAAACCGCTCTTCTGTGTCTAATTCCGCTTACGCATTTGCAATTCACTAAATTTGCTAAATTATTACCAATATTTTGGTCCAATATTTTTCAATTTTTTTTTTCTTTATGACAATAATATATTTTTGACACAAAATTGAGACGATATATATTTATTTTTCTACAATTTATGACCATGAGACTGCTAAAATGTAAAACCAATTATTTCATATATTTTTTGTTAAAAACCTATTATTTGATCAACATGTTTGCCAGAAGAATTGAACTCATAATCATAATAAACATTTCACATTACATAACAAATCAATTACATTAATTCAGTCTTTTGGCCTTAACTTTGGACAAAATACGATATATTTGTGTCTTTTGGTAAATGTTTATTGTTCCATGTTCCCCGTACGTGCATGGTAATTTCTTTTGGACTACACGCTGAAGAACTATTGACTTATTCGTTCATATATGTACGTTAGAGAATACTACGTACAAGGACGGTTAAATTTGACTACTACACGTAGCAACAAGACTCTCTTTCAACATGACATGTCTACACAGTCGTCAAAATTTAATTCGCAATCGTATTTAATGTCCCGTTTCGTGTAAGTGTTTCGTGAAATCGTGAGTGTTTTTAAAATTGACAACTTCGACGTCTGTGTGTGTGTGTATGCTACCAGTACGTGTATATATTGCTAACAGTAAACGCTGGTATAATATAGATTTGTATATGTAGCGCGTGTGTTTGTTGGTTGCCTGAGCCCTGATTTATTTACGAAATTAATCCTTGAGTTAACTCGTACAAATTACCTACTAATAGAGTAACACTCGTGTATAATTTTAACACGAGGATTAATTTCGTGAAGTTAGCCGTCAGTGCGTATATGCGCGTCTTGCCGAAGTATCTCTGGCTAAATTTATGTAAGTAATTAAATTAGTTATGTTCTACAATATCTGAACTAACAATCGATAGTGTAGTTAAATTAATGTCCAATTTCGACTGTTAATATTAGATAAACTCCTTGCATTTAAGGAAATTTATTAAATCAATGTATACATTTAATTTATATGCTTAAATATGTGGATACATGAAATTGCTTTTATTTATAAATTCGTCTCAAAATCTTAAATATTTTATGAATTATGAATTTTATGAATTATGAATTTTCATACAATAATATTTTATTATGTATTTTTTTGCTCAGTTTTCTGCTTGATTAGATTAAAGGAACATGTTAGATTTATCGTATATATAAATATATGTACAGAAGTATACACCAGAAGTTAGGTTAAAGAAATAGTTCTCTTTGTAACTATATTTTTATTATTTGTTTTTTTTAAGTATTTTTGTGTGATATCATATATATATTTATATACATAAGTAAATTTGCAAGTATGTTAATACCTGCAAATTTAGTAACCCTCAATTATCTGAAAAAGGTGCTTTCGATCGTATAACTATAAAAATATATATTATAATTGTCAGTACACGGACAGCCGGTTTCAATGCTCTTTTCAACGCGTGATGTATGTAATTTTTTTTGTTTGTAAATTTCACCCGATTTATTATATATTTATAAATTCAAGCGCAAAATAAACAAATATTGTACATTCAAGTTGAAATGTCGGTCGACTTATATTATATACTTTATATGAAGACATATCACATTAAATTGCCCGCGAGGAGATGAGGCTTTTTCTTGAATTTCGGCCCTTGTGCACATTTAATTGTACACATTTAAACGCAATAAAACGCGGCAATTTCTTTTCGGAACGCGCGTGCGCATTGCAATTATAAATTTTCGGATAACCAGTTTTTGGCAGGGCGGCATGGCACGACTATATAAATCGCTTGATATTTTGGTTACGAAGCGCATGCTACATAAGAAGTGATCTTAAGCACGCCTCAGTGAAGAGGTAGACGGAGTACGCTCCGCGCGTTTGAAGATGACGATCGCGTAGTGATGTCATGTCGCCGCGAAGCACGCGGGTATATTTATGAATGGAAAACAAACAAACGCAGTATTTTCACAGATGGAAATGCGCTCAAAAAGAAATGCTGAAATATATGTTTTTTAATAAATATAAACATGTATTGCGTGGCGTGGATGCGATGTATTCTCGTTCTATTAATACATATTTTTATGTTTGCTGTCTTGACGCAGCATGCACGATTTCAGGCAAAATTCTTTTAATGTTTTCCTTTAAATTTTTTAAAATATTTAATTGTTCACTCCTACTGTAAACTTATTGTTATAATTAGATCAATCTTACACTGACATCTTAGATATTGTTCTAGTATAAAGTCCCATAACATTATAATTTGTAATACCGTTAATTTATTACAAAAAAAAATTCTTTCATGTAATTTTGACCCAAATTAAAAAAAACATTTCTAATTGGGTCAAGGTTACTCCTATATTTGGTCAGAAATTGAATTAAATAATTATTATAAAAAAAACACCATCTCCCTTTTTGTATACTATGTAATTATGCAGATTAAGTCAAAGGTATAGGAGAAACGATTAATTTTTTTTATTTTTTTATAAATATATTCTTAAATTATAATCAAATTTTATAGGAACAACTTACCTTTGCCTGTGCCTGATTCACTACAGCCAGAATCACGACAATCGTACAAACAATGCCGTAGCTTGATCCCATCAGGCCCAATGCGGGGCCTGCGGGTGTCTTCATCTCGAACACGCTCAACCGTTAAAAACCGTTCTGCAGAATCTTACAAAATGCATGCGTATTTTCGTTTAAACAAAACAAGTCTAATCGTCCTCACGTCCAATAAAGTCCAGCACAAAACACTTCGCGAACAAATTCAGAAAATAAATTAAGACAATTTTACTTGATCAACCCACAAAACATAAAAAAAAAACAAAAAAAAATCTAATGCTTTCGGTTTATATTATACACGCGCGATCTTCTGTGTCGATGTGTCGTTGTTCAAAGTCAACACACACGACGATCATACATCGAGAGCCGGCAATGTTCAGAGCGGTACTAAATCCAGCCGATACGTGAATTCATGTTCATGCTGCAAAGCCTCGTCTCCGACCGCACCACGGCCCGCGCCTATATACTGCACGTGTTGGACGTCTACCCCACATCATCCCGTACTCCCCCGTGCCCTAGCAACGAGTAGCAGGAATGCTCAAACTCGAGTATGCGATCAGTACAGTCTGGACGATCCAACGCGTTAGATCGAAGAAAGCCGTTGCGGAGCGTGTGTGTGTGTGTTCGCTTATATATATATTTTCAACAGAAAATATATGTAGCGGAGAAGAAGAAAAGACGGCCGAAAACCGCGAGTGTTATATATTTTCTTCGTTTACGAGAGTATTATACAATTATATAGATAGAATATAAATGTATATATACCGACTTTAAATTAGGAATAAAAAAATACGACTATCGAGATAATAAACTCTACTCGTCACATTTTCGACTTAGAAGTCGTTGTGTGCACGTCTTGACGAGTAAACGAGGCACCGAATATTGACTTTGTCATTTCAGTGAAAAGTGGTGAAAAGAGATCATTTTTTTGGGGCACTGCAAACGAGCACGCCCCATAACGGCTGATTTATTGGAATACTGGTGATTAGAAGGCCTTTGAGGGCCTGGGGAGCCATGCGCACCCCGTACTCACGGTAAGTTAAAGTCTTAGTCATTTTTATGATACAATTTAAAAAAAATGTTCTTATTAATCTTAATATTTAATGTAATTTTAAAAAAGTTATACAATTTTGCCAATTTTTAATCATACATTTTTCGGTGTCGACAAATTTTAAACGTTTTTTTTATTTTTTAAAAATTTCATTATAATAATGTTTCTTGTTAAAAAAGATAAATTTTCAAATTATTACTATATTAATTAAGTATATTATCTAAATATTTACGGATCTTGTGCGATATTTTTTAGGTATTTTTATAAGTAGAATTGTAAATATTTGTTTAATATATATTTCACATGAATTGAAATTAAATAGCGAAGTGAGTGTCAAAAAGTACTTTAAACATTTGATTGATAAATTGTTTTTTTTTTTATAAATTCGATTAAATTAAAGTTACTCAAATAAAATAAAATATTACTCTAAATAAAAATGATCTGATAATTATAATTTATTTTATCTTATCGCAACATAAATATGTGGTTTTTCCGGTTTCTTAGTTTGCAGGGGGTATGCATCTACTAAAGTTATCGAAATACAAAATAGTGTACTACCAATTTAGTAGTTAAAATTTATTTAAAATTGTAATATTTAAAGGCGAGAATCATTAAAACGATAAAATATTTAATACAATTGCAATAAATATGTATATTTAAAAAAAAAAATTAATTAGGTAGGATGAACTCATTTGAAGAAAAATAACAACAACTGCTCAATAATATTAAATTACTTTTTTCTGAAATCTTTTTTATTAATATAAATTTTTATCTATATTTTATTTCATTGGTGAAATTCTTCCTTTTTTATTGCAAATAAAAAAAAATTAAAAATAGTAATAATGTAATTGATAACACATTGAAATTAATTCCATGTGCTTTTTTCAAGTATTACATATTTTTGATTTATTTCTATACGATTTGAAACTATAAAAAAGACCGACATTTATATAAATCTATGCGGAAGCATTTTTCTTTTTCACTCTCTCTGTCTATACTACTCTATTAACAGCATGTATTCTGACAAGATCAATTTTGATAGTGTGATTAAATTAAAATGTATGTTATTTTCAAACCAAAATGTATGTATATAGAAAATATACGGTATATTATGATAAAATAATTAATTTGTAATTTTAGACCTTTTAAAAGTTTTAGTACACTATAATCACATATGAAAACCATACACTAAAATTCCTAAAATGTCTAAAAATATCAAATTTAACAAATTTTATGATAATATTCGCAGGCTTTTCATGCAAAAATCGTGTTTTAAAATGAATGCCTAAAATTTTAAAATTTTGAGTGTGAATACAGCAGACTAAATTCCTACAAATATCTGTATCAAAGTTTTCTCAAATTTCTGTTATCCTCCTCTTCAATCCTTCGAGAGATCCAGAGAGATTCGATTGGATTAATTAATTAATTACGTGTTCGATGTGTCCGAAAAAACCCATCAAAATCTATGATTCATCCTTCCAAAGTATGCCATTGCTTAGGAACCCAGTTCAAGCATTCTTGTGCACATTTTAATCTCTATTTTCTTTCTGTTAGAAGTGTTATTTTCTATGCATGCATTTAATTATCACAAATTCATTGAAGAATGCTATAAAAAGAGGTTGTACCTTGTAAAAGTCAAATCCAAGGTTATTTGTTGACGACATTTGTGTCCCAGGATACTACCTGATTTGATTCCTCGGTCCAGATTTTTGTTATTCCACGGACTGTTGACTGTTTAAACCAATAAACTTTCGCAATACTTGCATTTCTCGTGGTTTATGCAAACCACAAACCATTTACCCAGCTAAAAAACTTTTTTTAAAATAATAATAAATAATGCAAAGTTCATGTTTTTATTAAAATAATTATTAATATAAATGGTTATAACGTTTTATTCGGGTTCGATTTCTGCATATGTAAACTGAGATCGATGACATATGCGTGAAGTGCGTGCTGATTGAGTGTGAATTCTGTGTACACAGATCATACACTGTTAAACAATAAATTAAAATACATAACATTTAACGTGAAAGTACTTTGTACGAATGTCCGATAGATGAGCGTCATCTGTATGAAAGTATGTCGATAATAAATACATTGTATTCAAACAAAACTTGATATATATTTTGATTGTACGAAATTGATTTAGTATGAATGTCTCTTGCGCAAAAGTCCGTCACGCAAGATTCTCTGTCATTTCTGTATATTTTTAAAGTCAACAATGTGTCGGCTGTATGAAAGTCTTATTATATTATATAGCATTAACATAATGTATGTCTGCATATTCAACATTTGTAAATTCCGACCTCTCTAATATTATATATATATATTATATATATATATTACTTGAACTTTAAATTTTATAAAAACTATAGATTATTTTATTGATAATAATGCAATTTTTTAAATTACTTTTAAGAGCTTTAAAGTAATATACTGTAAACTATTATACTTACAAGTTTTTCAGCTTGTTCTGGGATAAATATTTTAGAAGTTATAATTAAAAATTTCTTTGTATGTACAATTCCAAACACACTAATTTGAACATCGTGGTTGTTAAAAATATAACCCCTTCCTCCCAATTCATTGTTTTGCTCAATGTTAGTCGGCGAATGCCCCCTTAAGAGGTTAGATGGGTTTCGAAGGCTCAAAGCACATTTTTACTATTTTTTTCTATTATTTTAAATTAAATATTTTATTTTAATAATTCAGCTAATCAAAGACATATATTTTACAAGTATTTTGTGAAATTATTATTTAAAATTTTTGAAAATTAAGCCGTTGGACCCCATTTTCTGTGACCTCTCACATAAACAAGTTCTCTCGGCGTAGTCACGATAACTCATGACAGATTAATCTGAAATTAAAAAAAAGATGTTCTGTTAGTAGATGCGTATAGTAGAGTGGGTCGATTTTTTTCAATTTGGAAATTTCGTTTAGTGGAAGAATAAATTTTAAAATTTTGTTTTTTTTTAACGTTTGTCAGAATCAGAATTTTAAAAAAGGAAAATATTTTCGAATTTATATATTTTTTTAACAATGTAAAATTATTTTAAAATCTTCGAATTCATTTTTTTCTTATTAAAATCAATTTTGATAGTTATTGTAGTAAAAAAAGAAATTATTAAAAATGTTTTTTTTATTTTTCTCAGTAAACCACAATTTTTTTAATAAAATTAAATTTCCTACAACTTTCAAATTTAAAATATATCTTCGAATATATATAAATTCTGATTTTTCAAGTGCAAACGTTAAAAACGCAATTTTTTTTCAACTTTTTTCGTAAGGAGAATTTTCTTTTTAAAAAAATCCCATTAACACTTTTTAAAAAACTTTTAAAAAAATAGTTTTGAGAAATACGCGATTTAAGTTTTAAATTGAAATAACACAAAAGATTTTTTTCAACTTACATAGAATCGTCGATTCCGACACCATACAGTAAAGAACCTGCGGCAGCGGCAACATCCAAGGCATCTTTTCGCTCCTTGCCTGAGGCGAATTCTTGCTTCTCGCTAGGACGCGTCAGTTTATTTTTCAGCTCTGAGTATGTGATTTTCATCTTTTGTTCGGGCATACTTGTACTGTTTCGGCCAAGTTTTAGATCCATACTGTGCATAAAAAGTTAATAATAATAAAGCTGAGATCCCTTCGTTGAAAGTCCCAGCAGCGACAAATGCAACAATCTCGACTATTTTCGAACCAGCACGAAGTATTCGTAATAATATTTCTTTATTATTTTGCGTAAAGGAAACACTTATAACCTCAAAAACAACCTCATGGCTCAACCAGCAACGATAAACTAAAATATTTCAAAATAACATAGTTGCGAGAAATGCAGGCAAACGATAGCTAATCCGATGCCTTATTATTCCTGCGACGCCCCATGTTAGTGTTAGTTAGTTTTTTTAGATCTAGCTGTGGCGTTAACTCTGAATTAGAAAGTCGAAAACGACCACCTTTAAGTCGATATAGTTCTGATTTATGATAATAAACTTTTGGAGAAGCAGTGCGAAGCATGTGCGATGTGCCGATGTGCTAAGCATGTATGAGAGTGAGTGATGCGTGTGCTTTGATTTTCAACGCGTACGTGCGCTCTCTCTACGACGAACTGCGTACTACACGTGCGCGTAATAAAAAATGTTTCATGTATGTGCGTCTATTGATTCATGTATCGCGTGTATAGATTTTTTTTCGAATTTAAGGTACTTTTACTCGAAATACTTTTTCAAATATATTTTGTCAGACTCAGTAGATAGTTAATAGTTAGACATAAATAGTAGATAAAATTGTAATTTAATTTCATTTGAACTGTATTTTAGAAAATTCCGTATAATAGAAAATTCGAAATTGTTACCCAACCACTCTTTGTTTTAATTATTAAAACAAATCAGAGTATATACTATACAAAAAATAGATGAAAATCCGACCTTTTTGTCTTCAAACATTTTTTTCTAAAACATCTAAAATTGAAAAAATAATTATAACAAACTCGTCTAAAATACATTCAATTGACTATTTTTAAATGGATGGTTAATTCTAATGATTTTACAATCAATACTAAGATATTTCTATCCTAATGATATTACAGACTGGCAACGGCCGCATCGTTACTGTTGCTGTGCGTGCTGGAAGTACAATCGGTGAGTACATTGAACCCAAAAAACATATGTTCATAATTATAACAATATGCAATCGTGTGCAGCAATTCTGGAATGATGTGGGAAGCGGTGGTGTAGTAAATCCCGTACGATATGAAGAACCAACACCACAACGAATTGACGAAAGCTATGCAATTATTGATACGGCCAGTTCACGTTCAAGTGGAATACCAGCCAAGAATTGTACCGGATCGGGATGTTGTATTGCAAAATGTTTCGCAGAAAAGGGTAGTCGCGGTCTACAAGGTCTGCCTGGTTTGTCTGGACCCAAGGGTGTAAATGGTTATCCAGGTACAGAAGGTCTGCCCGGATCAAAAGGTACAAAAGGAGATCCTGGACCAAGTGGACCACGAGGTCCTAAAGGTGATCGCGGTATGAACGGTGCACCCGGTTTTCCTGGACTGCCTGGTATTCAAGGAATAGATGGTAACACGGGAGCACCTGGTATTCCTGGAATGGATGGATGCAACGGAACTGATGGATTACCCGGCCTGCCTGGTTTGCACGGTATTGCTGGACCAAGAGGTTATCCCGGTAGTGTTGGTGACAAGGGAGACAAGGGTGAAGCGGCTCGATACTCTGAAAACTACTTGAAAGGAGAAAAAGGAGAACCTGGCTATGATGGTCGATCCGGAAACATTGGACCAACTGGTGAACTTGGACCTAGAGGACCACCTGGAGATACTGGTAGGCCCGGACAACACGGTCAGAAGGGAGAGTTGGGCAGCAAAGGTGACAAGGGTATGTCATGTATTGTGAAGCAAGGTGAAGCTGGAGAAGCAGGAGAAAAAGGTGACAAGGGAGACAAGGGCAATTACAATACTGAGCCTGCTACTGGACCAACTGAAACTGCTGTTGGAACAAAAGGAGATCATGGTGAAACAGGTGAAAAGGGAGACATTGGTCCTAAAGGAGACTATGGATTACAGGGAGAGAAAGGAGCTTCTGGTGAAATTGGTTATAAGGGAGAGAAAGGTTTATCTGGTCCACCTGGACCCAGAGTAAGTTTAATATATTCATATTTATTGGGAATATATGTAAAAAGCCCCTGTTCAATGTAGGGTCGAGATGGTAACTATGGACCACCTGGACCTTCTGGCCAAAAAGGTGACCGTGGTTTTGAAGGATTACGAGGATTAGATGGCAAACCTGGTTTAAAGGGAGAACCTGGTCTAACAGGTAGAATTGGGTTGACTGGTCTACAAGGACCCCCTGGACCGCCAGGTGGTGGACAAGGTACACCTGGACCTGCTGGACCTAAAGGACCCAGGGGTTTTCGCGGTCAACCTGGACCTAAAGGTTTAGATGGATATGCTGGAGAAATTGGTGCTCGTGGACCTATGGGTGCAAAGGGAGGCATAGGTATGACCAATATTATTTTGACAATTATTTTTAATCGTAGGTAATATATTAATACTAATTTGTATATTCAGGAATTCCTGGTAGACCCGGACCGGAAGGAATGGCTGGCGAAAAAGGTCAGAAAGGAAATCCTGGTGCTATTGGATTACCCGGACCACATGGACAACAAGGTCTTACTGGACAACCTGGTCCTGAAGGACAACGAGGTGAACAAGGTGCTGCTGGTATTGGATTGCCTGGACCTAGAGGAGACGATGGACTTGCAGGGTATGAAAAAAATAGAAATTTAATAGATATTAGCTAAAATATATATATATATATTTTTCTTTTTAATTTAGTTTGCCTGGACACAAGGGTCAAAAGGGAGAGCGCGGTTACAAAGGAATTATCGGTGTGCCTGGAGACTCAAGAGATGGTAGACCCGGTATGCCCGGACATCCAGGTCCATTGGGAGACAAGGGAGAACCAGGGAGACCAGGAGCCCCAGGTCTGAAGGGAGAATTAGGTGAAAAAGGTGATATCGGAGGTCGTTGCTCGGACTGCCGACCTGGTTTCAAGGGAGACAAAGGTGAAAGTGGATTAGATGGTATTCCCGGCAGTATTGGTCCTCCAGGTATTTCTGGAGAGAGAGGTTATCCCGGTGAAGTAGGCGCAGACGGTTTACCAGGAATTATGGGACCAACCGGTGAGCCTGGACGCGATGGAATGCCTGGTTTGCCAGGAGCAGAAGGACAACGTGGTGAGCCCGCTCTGGTACCAAGAAATCAGACAGTCGACAAAGGAGACAAGGGAGATCGTGGTGAAGGTGGACGAATCGGACCTAAGGGTAATGATGGACCTCGAGGACAACCTGGTTACTACGGACCAAAGGGAGATACCGGATTAAAGGGAGACGCTGGAAGACCAGGAGCACCTGGTATTGATGGAGCTACTGGAAGACCTGGATATGATGGCGTACCTGGAACCAAAGGACTTAGCATTAAGGGTGAGCCTGGTCAACCGGGATACTCTGGAGAAAAGGGTTCTAAGGGTGAAGGAGGTCGACCTGGTCTTAAGGGAGAACAAGGACAATGTCCATCGAAGCCTTCAGATTTCACAGAATTAAAGGGAAGCAAAGGAGATAAAGGAGACAAAGGTAACACTGGACCTCAAGGTATTGAAGGTATCGCCGGCGAAAAGGGTCTGCAAGGTTTAAATGGTGCAAAGGGTAATGAGGGACTTATTGGACCCGCCGGACCTGTAGGTCCTAGAGGTAATTAAATATTGCAATTTAAAACGTATCGCAATGTTTATATAATTAACTTTAATTGTTAAGGTTTACCTGGTCCACGTGGTGAAAAGGGTACTACTGGTCAAATGGGATTCCCTGGAACAGATGGCAAGGGCGGAAGTCGAGGAGCGCCTGGACGCCCTGGTGAAATAGGTTTGAAGGGAGAAGCTGGACTTTCTATGGTTGGACCAGTTGGACCTAAAGGTACATTTATATGGTTAAATCTAGTTTTCGTGCAAATAATTCTGAATGTATAATTATTTTTAGGTAATACTGGACCATCTGGCCTGAAGGGAGAACGAGGAATTTCAGGAGAACGAGGATTGGATGGTCAACCGGGACTTGTAGGATATCCTGGTGATAAAGGTGATACCGGTCTGTCCGGGCCACCCGGTATGCCTGGTTTACACGGAGAAAAAGGTGACTTGGGACCAAAAGGACCGACTGGTCTCTCTGGGCCACCTGGCCGACCTGGTATCGATGGTGTTATTGGACAACCAGGACAAAAGGGAGAAGCTGGTGCTATTGGATTGGTTGGCATGCCTGGACATAAGGGAGATCGTGGTGTGCCTGGCGTTGATGGGCCTAAGGGTTTCCAAGGACCAAAGGGTATGAGCGGACTACGCGGAGCTCCTGGTGTTACTGGAGCAACTGGTTTGAAGGGAGACAAAGGAGAAAGAGGCATAATCGGTCTTGATGGTCCACCTGGTGCTGATGGACCCACTGGACAACCTGGTTTGACTGGTCTAAAGGGAGATTTTGGTCCAAGAGGACCTTCTGGTCTAGACGGCATTCCTGGTAAATATACATTAAAGAAATAATTTTTATTTGAATATTTCTAAAAAGCTTGAATTTCTTAATCTTAGGCCTAGACGGAGAAAAGGGAGATTTAGGATTTCCCGGACCAGTTGGACCAAAGGGTGAACCTGGAAATGCATCAGAAAAGGGACAAAAGGGAGATCCAGGACCACCTGGTCTCAGGGGTATCGATGGACTTGACGGACAAAATGGACCACCTGGACCAAAGGGTGACGCTGGTGTACCTGGCTACGGTCGACCTGGATTAACCGGACAGAAGGGTGAACAAGGTTTGGATGGCAAAGATGGGCTTCCTGGATTCGAAGGAGAAAAAGGTGACCGCGGTGTTGCTGGACTTCGAGGAATTAAAGGTGACAAGGGTACCGTTGGACGTCCAGGATCACCTGGTACACCAGGTTTGGATGGCGCAAGAGGTATTGATGGACCAGTCGGTCCCCGAGGATTCGATGGTGCACCAGGACAAAAGGGAGAACGCGGATTAATCGGACCCGAAGGAATTAAGGGTGATAAAGGTTTCGAAGGACGTGCCGGATTCAAGGGATCATTGGGAATTAAGGGTGAACGTGGTTTTACTGGTGAACCTGGAACACCTGGCCCAGTAATTGAAATACAAGGACAAAAGGGTGAGCCTGGTCTATTTGGACTAGTTGGACTTCCTGGTGCAATTGGACCAGTTGGACCTCGAGGTGAACCTGGACTCAATGGCGAGAAAGGCGACACTGGAGCCGTAGGTCCTCGTGGTTCACCTGGATTGGATGGACTTCACGGACAGAAAGGAGAACGTGGTTTAACTGGAGAAATTGGAGAAATCGGACCAGTA
Organism: Bolitophila hybrida; assembly: GCA_027564075.1. NCBI lineage: Eukaryota > Metazoa > Arthropoda > Insecta > Diptera > Mycetophilidae > Bolitophila > Bolitophila hybrida. The sequence continues at coordinate 16,305 of JANSTU010034404.1, forward strand.
ATTAAGGGTGAAAAGGGTCTACCAGGTCGACCAGGTAAACACGGTAGAGAAGGAATTGTTGGTCTTGCTGGAGCCAAGGGTGACAAAGGTATTGCTGGATTACCAGGAGTAGCTGGCATTCGCGGTCTTCCAGGACCACAAGGACGTCAAGGAGAAAAGGGTGAACGCGGTCTGGTTGGTTTGATTGGTCTTGATGGAAAGGACGGACTACCTGGTCTTATTGGACCTGTGGGAGAAAGAGGTTTCACCGGTGAAAAGGGTGACACTGGACCAGCCGGATATCCGGGACAACCTGGAGAGAAAGGAAACCAAGGACCACCAGGTCCACCCGGTCTGGATGGTTTTACTGGTATCAAAGGAGAGCGCGGTTTTCCAGGCTTGGAAGGTGCACAAGGACCTATCGGATTGGTGGGAGAAAAAGGATTGCCTGGTTTACGTGGTCGTGATGGTCAAGATGGATTTATTGGTGAAAAGGGAACCAAGGGAGAGGCTGGTTTGATTTCTCCACCAGGTCCACCCGGAGAGCCCGGTCGTCCCGGAAGAGATGGCGAAAAGGGCGACCGCGGTTTTCCTGGTCTGAAGGGTATCGAAGGTGCTGTCGGTGCTCGTGGTGAAATCGGTATGGTTGGTCTACGCGGATTAGAAGGACCAAGAGGACCACCTGGACTTCGTGGTGAAATCGGTATAACTGGAGCTCCAGGTTTGGATGGTCATCCGGGTATGGTTGGACCAAAGGGTGACCAAGGTCAAGCTTGTTCACCTGCTCCTGACTACCTCACCGGAATTCTAATGGTTCGCCATAGTCAATCAACCGAAATACCACGCTGCGAACCCGGACACATTAAACTTTGGGACGGCTACTCATTGCTCTATGTTGATGGAAATGACTACCCCCACAACCAAGATCTTGGATCACCAGGTTCTTGTGTGCGCCGCTTCTCAACACTGCCAGTTCTGTCCTGTGGTCAGAACAATGTTTGTAATTATGCTTCGCGTAACGATCGTTCCTTCTGGTTGTCAACATCCGCAGCTATTCCCATGATGCCTGTTGAAGACCAAGAGATGAAACAATACATTTCACGTTGTTCTGTATGTGAGGTTCCATCAAACGTCATCGCTGTGCACAGTCAGTCACATGAAATTCCCTCTTGTCCAAGCGGTTGGGATGGTCTATGGATCGGTTACAGTTTCCTAATGGTAATACCTAAAAATCGGATTTAATACTTGTTGAACATCTAAAAATAATAATTTATCGTGTTTTTTTAGCATACTGGTGTAGCAAACGGTGGCGGTGGACAGGCTCTAGCCGGTCCAGGTTCGTGTTTGGAAGATTTCCGTGCTACGCCATTCATTGAGTGCAACGGTGGCAAGGGACACTGCCACTACTACGACACACAGACCAGTTTCTGGTTGGTAACCCTCGAGGACCACCAGCAGTTCGCAAAGCCCGAACAACAGACACTTAAGTCAGGCAATCTGCTAACCCGAGTTTCGCGCTGCCAAGTGTGTATAAGAAACTAGAAGTCGTGCGTGTAATAAAAATAAAACCACAAGCACTTGTATAATTTTAAATAGGATTTTTTGTATTATCTCTTTTTTTACCAACCAATCCAAACGGCTATATTATATGGCTATCCACGAGCGTGCGATAGCAGTGTTCATGCCAAAAAGAAAATGCTTAAAGTTTAAATGAAATGTGTTTTCAAAATAATATAATTTTGTATACAATTGTAGTTCCACTAAAATCAACATTTACAGTTTACATTTTATTATCCCAGTTACTACTACAAATAATAATTATTTGATATTTTAAACAGAAACAAAAATACACACACACACACACTCAAAACACATTTTGTATGTGATACAACAACAACAAATAATATGTAGTTTTTTATTTGTATATGCCTATATATCTCATTTCATTAAACATCTTATTTTCTGTATAGTTTATAATAAAGTACAGTAAATATATTAAACTTTAATGTGTTTCAATTCAAGGACTATAAGAGCAGAAGATAATAAAATGTTCAATTATAATTACGATTTAACTTTTATTGAAATTTAAAAAAAGAATCAATAAAAATACATGTAATCTTATATGCTAGTAAATTGTTTAAAAACATTGCAACTTACATATAAATGTAAAATATCTGGCTTCAAGGTCTGTCAAACTGTTTTTTTAGTTTTCAATACAAATCAAAATTTTACTAAATATAGAATATAAAATAAAATTATAAAAAATTCAATATTAGAGAGAAAAGGTTTGTTCGAAAATAGATAGTAAAAAATGTTACTTTGAATTAATATTGTGTACGTATAACAAGTGTTTCATCAGATGCGAAGATTTTCGCAATTTTTTCAAGCAAACATTACAGGTCACGAACTCATCCGGTTCTGTACAGTTTGATTCCTGTATGTGTTTCTGTAATGCAGCTTTACTCTTTTGCGATCGCAAACATGTTGAACACTGTAAAGGAAACTGTGACGATGTAGACTCCTCATAAGATTCTGTTGGTGCGATCACCCTAGCAGTAGGTTTAACTACCGCACATGGCTTTGGGCATTCCACAACAGTTGATGGAACAATATTACGTTCACATTCACGATTGTCCTCGTGTCTTGCCCAATTCGAAACGCTCGCAAAACGTTCTTTACACAATGTACATTCGTAGGGTCTTCCGCTAGTGTGTTGCTTTTCGTGACTCATCAGTTCGCTGATCGAATCAAACATTTGGTCACACATCGTGCACTGAAATGCTTTCTCACAAGATTTCTTTAGAATAACGTTACTTGTATCAACCGTTTTGATGTGTTGCTCGTACTTATGTTGTAATAATTCTCCCATGGTTGCAAACAGTGCAGTGCAAACGGTACAATGAAATGGTTTTTCCATGTCCATGATTTCATTCTTATAGATATTATCAGTTGATTCTGTTTTTATATTATTTGATTTCGATACAATTCGACAACATTGAATAAAATGCTTTCGACGTTCTGTTTTCGTACTAAATTTCCGAGGACAATTGGAGCATTTGTAACGTTTTAAAGCATCCGTTGTATATCGATTTTCCACAATCATATCTTTGGATAAAATACCTTGTACACATTGTTTTCCAGTTAGATGATCTTGCAGTTCGTTACGCGTTTCAAATGCTGTCAGACAAACAGAACATTGATTGTTCTCAATTAACTGACGCAGCTGCTTTAGTGCAGGACTATTCTCGCATTTTGTGGAATGATTCTTATGATCTTGTTCATTGTAGAAGTGCTCTACACAGTATTTGCACTTAAAACCTACCTGTGTAAGCTTTTTCGATTTTTTAAGCAGTTTACATCTTCCCTGATGTATATCACAGTTCCATTTTTTTTTGAAAATCTTCTTACATCCCACACAAGTATATATCTTTTTCTGACGCTTATTTGAATGTTGATTGAATTTAAATTCTTGCTTGATCGGGATCTCTTCTTTAATTTGCGGTTCTAATTTAGATTTAGTACATTGAACTTTTTGTTGGTGAGCCGTCATAATGTACTTGTTCTTAAATAACTTGTAACATTTCGGACATTGATTCTCGGCTAAGACTAAGTTGCACACCTTTTTATGGAACGCCAACATTCGCTTTGTGTTAAAGGTTTTAGTACAAATTTCGCATTTATGTTGTGAAACAGCATTTTCAAAGTGCTCAATTACATCTTCTGCTGCAATGATTTCAATGTCTGGCTCTTGATGTATAGCTTCATCTGTACCTGCAGGTACACACTGAACGCGTATATTGTGCCGAATCAAAATATGTCTGTTTGCAAACATTTTTAAGCATATACGACACTGATTGTCAGGAAAAGTCTCTTCAATTACAACTGGTTGGCACTTAATTTTATGCTGCATCAGACCAGTGCGTCGAACGAATTTTTTCGAACAGTGAAAACATTTGTATGGTTTTTCCATATTATGCAAACGTTCGTGCTCAACTATTCCGCGTATGCTTTTCAGTGAAATTTTACAGTAGCTACAGGAATATATGCCATTACGTTTTCTGGTTTCATGATGTTTTTTCTGGTGACGACGCAATGTTGACGCTTTACAAAAGAGATGACAACAGTTGTTACATTGTAAAACGTTCTCAGTGTTACATATTTTTGAACGAGTGTGACGAATTAGATCGTATTTCAAATCAAATGTGTCCAAACACCAAGCACACTGCATTACTTTTTCCGATTGACGTATTGTACCAATACTTTCTTCTAAAAGAGCCGTGCTCTTGATCTGTTCTTCGGTAAGTGCATCGGCAATGGCATGATTCGCTCGATTGTGACGATCTAAAGCATATTGGCTTGAACACTCGCAATTGCAGTCCAAACATTTGAAAGACGGAGGATTTTCTGGTATTGGTTCACATGGTTTCAATTTATGATTATTGTAATGATGAAGTCTGGTAAAAGATCGTAAGCATATATCGCATTTAAAAGAACGTGGAAGAGATTCATAATAATCTAGCAATTCACCTTGGTGCTTTGCATTTAGATAATGTCGTCTCAGATGCGTTTTATTGATGTAGGTTTTTGGGCAGTCTGGACACTTATACGGACGATCGGGATCATTTGATCTTATAAGCATTTTTATAGCATTGGACGGATTTGAAGAATACGGTGCAGATCGTACCTTAGTGAAAAAGCTCCGAGGTGGTAGTGATCCTTTGTGTTTCGCCTGTTGAAAATGACGTACTAAATTATAATAAAGTGTGTAGGATCTCTGACATTTTGTGCATTTAAATGCATGGGATGTATGTGATTTGCTCACATTAACGGTCTTGTTCGGAATTTTGTGAGTTGAATTCATAGTTGTCTTCATAGTTGTCTTCAAAGTTGTCTTCAAAGTTGTCTTCATAGTAGTCTTCAGTGGATCTGGTATATTTACAACGACACCAAAATCTTCTGATTGATGTAGGATTCGCTCAGGATGATGGCGGTTAATGTGACGACTCTGATCTGATTTTCGGGTTGAGCTATAGTCACAAAATTGACAATAGTATGTTATGCCTTGTGATGAGTTGCCTAACGAAGTGTAGATTCTGTTCGGATCTGATTGAACATTGTATGGTTCGAAATCGACGACCTCTGGCTGCGTACTCATCGGTTCGATTAACTGTTTCATAATATACATATATTATTATAACGCACATGTATAATTACATATTGCGCTGGATACTTACATCGTCTGACGTGTCTAGCGGGTCGGCTTCATTTTCAGTATGAACAAATGAATAAGTAGCACCACACACATTTCGAAAATGTTCTCGGTACGTGTCTAATTCGTCAAATGGTTCTCCGCATTCAATACAATTGTATGTAATTCTTGGTTCCTGATATTCAGAGTTGTCCTTTATAGAATAAAATACACAAATATTAAAATAAAGTCTAATTAATGCATAAAAAAACACCAATTACCTGCAAATAACTTGAAGCATCCTCTTCGATAATCATATTATTTTCGAATTCATTGTATGTACCACACGATGAACTTAAAATATGATCTTTGAGCGAAGGTCCATCCGGAAACATCATACCACATTCGGTACATGACTGAGTTTCATCATCGTCCACATCAATCTACAGGCGTTTAAATATGATTAAAGTAATATAAAAAAGTATTCAATGTAATTTAATTAGGTTACCTCCTCCTCCACCTTAACGTCCAAAAGCTGCGGATGGTACACCATAATGTCGTGAAAACTTAATACCGAACAATATCTTTGGGTCCACGCCAAGAAATTCAATGGAATCCTAATGCATTGTAGAACGAACTAACACTAACACACACTTCAACGTATGTATGTGTTGGAAAGCTTTATAGAACCAGTTTTTCGACAAGACTTAAATTGTACGCAGGTATTTAAGCAGAATGTGATGGTCTCAATTGACCATATACAATTCGGAATATTTCAATTCCTCAGAAAATTGTTACTATCGTCATCAGTCGATGCAAAGAAAAACAAATCACCTCACTCCTTCTTTGCTAAAATGCATAAAATGAAGCCATTTTCGAGTTTTTCATACGATTTATAATGAAACGTAAGTGCGCTGAAGGATCAAAGTTTATAGTTTTTTATAATGATTTTATTTAGCAGTAAGGTACAACCAAATTATAGGTAAGAGCGTACGGTAGCGAGATGGTATTTTCGTGTTTTAAGTTTATTAATTTTAAATTAATAAATGCTAATATAATTACAAAATGACAGTTTCTGTCACTATCGCGCTTCGAATATACCATATACATACAGATATAAAACTGTCATTTTGGTCGAAACTCGCATTAACGCAAAGGTAACGCGTAATTAACGCTTAAGTATACGTCAAAATCTGCATTATCATTGTTTTGTGCCCTTTCGTTTTACAAAAAAAAACTATTAATTTCCAAAAAAATCGAGAAATTATTAGCCAAAAATTCACAAAAAAAAATTATACATATTTCCTAGCCTAGCTATTTCGTTGAACTTTGATTAATAAAATAGGTGTGATATAAATCCATAATACAAATTTATTCTTATGTTACGCTTACGCTTATCACTTCAAAGTTTAGAAAGGAAACGTCCCTAGCAGTCCAAAGCACGGAAAATTCAGACCTAAAGAACTAAGTTAATTAAAAGTAGCTGAAGTTCGTTTAAGGTTACATTAATTTTTCGGCCATACTTTAAAGGTAGCCAGAATTACTTAGGGTATTGTATTGTAACATTTGTATATATAAACACAACATGTATATGTATTGTACTGGTGTTTAATGACAGCTCCTAACAAAAATGTACCAAAACATTCAAACAAATGTGACAAGCGCACCGAAATGTGAAAGAAAACTAAGCACAATCATTTGTGTGAATATCTGTCACTAGAGCCTATCTGTGTATATCTGTGGTTGTTAGAGAGTAGTTAAATTAAATTACCTTTTAAAGAAACTCGAAAGGTACTTTAATTTTGTCATTTTCTGGCGTATATGTTTATGTATAGGACCGTAAATATACAGTTTGCAAAGTACCTTTAGAGCGTAATGTAAAGAGCTATAGTGCGGATTGGATTCCAAAATAATAATAATAATAATATGGTTTTCGATAGTTGTAGAAATAATCATGATTTAAATGAATTAAATTCGTGGATTGGTTTTTCTATTTAACTATAGATTTAATAGAGAATTTTAAATAAACAAATATTTATATTTTAATAAATTTATATTTAATAAATATGCAATCATTTATATCAATAGTTTTCTCGATTTAGTCTTACAACACAGGGTACGATAAAGGGAAATTTTTGGAGAATCAAATCATCAGACATTCGTTCGCCGTTTTCACTATTTGTAGATATCCTTGACAAGCTTGAATTCATTTTTCTTTTATTTAGTGCGCAATTTTGAAAATGATTATTTAGTCTATTAGTGTCTGCAAAGAATTTTCCACAGGCACATGATAATTCTTTGTGAAATGTTCGACCGTGTTGAATATATATTGCGTGATTATCAATCATTTCTGAACAACAGGGACATTTATACTTCTTTTGGATAGCATTAAAAGTCGCATCATCAGAAATCTTTTCGTCATTTTCGCTATTTGCTGATTTCCTTTTTCTTTTAAGTAATTTGCAATTTTGATAGTGATTTTTTAGTTTATCAGTGTCTCCAAAGAATTTGCCACAAGAGCATGCAAATTCATTGTGAAATGTTTGACCGTGTTTAATATACATTGCGTGATTATCATAAATTTCAAAACAACATGGACATTTATAATTCTTCTTGAAATCTTGTACTTGAGTAATTATTTCAAGTTCCGTTGGCTCAACTATTTTCTTATTGGAGATGGTTTGGATGCGTCTGCCAGGCTTAAAGTTGTGTACATTCATATGGTGAATATCTAAATCAAATCGAGAAGTATATGTTTCAGTGCATAAAGAGCATTTCAGAAAGCTCGTTATGTTGCCCTTGGCTGCCTTTAAGATATTTAATGGAGTAAGAGTATCTAAAACTATGTCCATATTTAAAGAAGTTGATGGTGCGTTAGAGTTTCCATGGTCTTCATTCAAGACATTTAAAGGAGTAAATTTGTTTATGACAATGTCCTGTCTTATAGATAGTGCTGGTAGGACTAATTCATTACTAATTGTTTCTCTTTCTGTCGTTGTTTTAACAGAGTTTTCACTTGCATCCTTAAATAAAAATATATCATTACAATAAAAGTTCTATAAATATGTTTAATAAACCTACAACATCCATGTTTTCGTCTTCATTGTCCAGCGGAATAAATGTATAGTTGTTTCCACATATCAATTTAAAATGTTCCCTGTAATTATCCAGACTATTAAAAGGTTCATTGCATTCAATGCAACTATATGTTTGTGCAAGTTCTTTTTCTTTTTGATTGTGAAAATCGCTGTCGATTTCTGCTGTCAAACGTTCAATTTTAAGTACATCTTCAACAGGTTTGCACATTATTTTAGGAGCTATATTGGTCTATACAAACAATATTGATAAATTAATTTGATTTTAAATATCAATACAGTCGCAGTCTTTACCGGTATTGTTGTAATCGGAGTAATATCATCATATCCACAAACTGACACAAATAAATGATTTTTTAAATGATGAAATGAAGAAAATCGTTGGTTACATTCTTTACATACCGGTAATTCTCTTCCCAAGCTAGTCGTTCTGTAAACTACCTGAAACAAATATTATAAATATCATAAAACCATTTCATAAAAAATGCTGGAAGTGTACAAAATTGGAACTTAAAACATATAAATTGTTATTTTGTGTAAAATATATCACAAAAACGCTAGGCTCAAATGCTCGATCGTTCAGATGCTCGAAAATCACAAATTAAGGTGTAGGCGTAGAAGATGTACAAAAATATTATCAGATTGGTTTTTTAAAACACAAAAAAAATCTCCAAATATATTTTACGCCAGGCCGTTATAAAAATGTTCGAGCTCGCCTTTCCATTAGGTGCTAAAGATTTTATATTAGTAACCGTTTGCTAATTCACACTGCAAACAATCTACCCCTTTCTATTAATAGAGTGGCGCCTTCTTACAAATAACTATTGAACTACACACCTTCAATATATTGTGGATGATGTTTTTTCATCGTGGCGCTAGTTTCGCAAAATGGTGCTTAACTATTCGATGTCAACTGGCGTGCCGTTGGAAAAGTCTGACATTTGAAAGTGTAATTTACTGTTATTATACTAGTTTCCAAAAAAATACACGATCGACAAATCGATGTGTTAAGAAAAAACGAACAAAAGACATCTTTAAAATATACGTTTTTAAATATAATTTCTCTTTTAATATTTTTAACTGGTGCCGATCAGTTGTAATGTTGATATTCAAACACAAAAAACAACGCATTTACAGATATACGTTTGACGTGTGATGCATGATTAAATAACGTAACGCATTGAAACGCTTAGATCGAACTGTCATTATTCATTATTATTTATACTCCACAATTCAATGCTACTTCATCCGGCCAATAATTGTCCAAGATCTGTCCCAAGAAATTAATAAGAAGTTTACCGGTCAGAGCAGAGGTCACTTTCCATAACTAACAACAGTACAATAAGAACGACTCGTATCCGACTTTTAAGCATATTAGCATTATGTTATTAATAAATTAATATGTTCTGTCAGCTTCAATGATGTAAAAATAAAATATTGTTAAATATAAGGTGCATTTTGTGTGCAAACTGCAAAAACCCATGTAAACATTTTTTTTATATTCTTAATCGCGTACACATTTGACATTAAATGTGTGTACATTTTTTCGATATTTTTTCCACGGTCAGCTCGCGGACTTTGTAACAATTTTTTGGACTTTAAACCCCATGATATCTAATCCAATGAGCTTTCGTTTTATTTGTTGACAATAGAACCCCCGGACATTGGCTATATGGATAGAAAGATCTAGGCCATATAAATCAAAATGAAGAAAACAATTAAATACAATCCACAAAAATAATAAATAATAAAATCAATTTTACTCTGCATTACCGATAGTAATACAAATTTGTATACATATGTATAAGCGACAACATTATTCTTACTTATACATTTAATAAGGCACACATATTTACCCGTATATCATTTTGCACATCTATTTTAATTGCTGATACTGGTATAGGCTTCATTTTCTACTCAAAATAGTTATTCCAATAGACACTAAACACTCACAGTGCACACTTCAATACCCATCAAACATTTATAAATTTTGACGTTTTGTTTGCAAGCCGCCGACTAGTAATATAATGAAATGTCAGCCGACAACGCTAAATTTATTTTCGAAAATTCATGTTTCGATTTTGCCCTTTCGATTTTGTGGCTTTAATCAATTTTCTTTAAAATATAATTTGATTTAATTTATATAAAGGTATTTTATTTAGGGCTTTAATTTTAAATATAATAAATAATTTGAATTAAAATATTTGCAAGGTAAATGATCTGTTTACATTACACAGTCAAAATTCGACCATGAAACTATGCCTCGTGAAGATCTGACCTGTGGTGGAAACCGCTAAGCTTTGTCGACTTTTCTGTTTTTAGAAACCGCGAACGCATGTAGAGCGAGACACTCGATTGGAATTTGTTTTTCTGAATTCTGAAATCGCTAAATTTTTTTTGTCGAGACGCCTGTTGATAATTTCTGCCATTTGAAAAATTGAGAGCGAAATTCAATGATGAAACACTAGTACTTAATGAAATTGACAAGGAGGAGGAAGTCCTTACATATCATCTTCGGATATATCGGATATTACTGCGCAATAGTTCGCCGCTGGATTTCCCTACAGCATTGTAAGAAATAAATGTATATATATCAAATAATAAAACTAATTATGTTTATTGATTTATTTTCTTTATTGCTTTTTTAAGACGTTTCGCTATATATAATATTAAAGTAACAATTGGAGATACCCAAAAACAATCAGCATCTATTCCGTCACTTTATATTTTTATCTTTTCATTGAACTTATCGTAATCGAAGATAACAAGAAACTAGTTGAATGTTTAATTTTTGTATATATTTAATAATAATTACGTACATATATTATTGGGGTATTTTTTACAATCCGCGACTGCTAGTTTTATGTGTGATGTGTGTAATTATTTTGAAAAAACTCAAATAAACATGTTCCACACCTTCCACTCGCGTCGACGGATTTTCTTTCGCCTAAAAACTTTCCTAAACTTTCTTTTTCAATGATATGAATGCCGATTTTAAATGTTTATTATTAATTTTAGGGATTAACCACTGCTAATGCGGCATGTCGAAGTTTATATTGAAGTTGAGTGAAATACCGACGACATTTTCGGTATTGTCTCAGGGAGTCATAAGGATGTGTTGGTGAACTGTCAAAATTATTTGAACAGCTACATATCCAAACTAAGTCGACAAAAATTGTGCAGTTCGGATGTACAATTACGCACGGTGTCGGATAAACCTCTTGGGGAATTTAACAGCAGCGTTTGGCCAATAAACCAGTTTGTGTATTTGTTAGCGGCGATGTAGCAGCAATAGACTAATAACCGTTTCTGCCGAATCTTTTTATTAATAAATCACCAAATTGTATCTATGTCTCGACTAGGGATACATATAAAAGTCCTCGTAATATTAATTGCCTCAAACAGTCGAACTCGAAAAAAAAATCAATAATTAATATTGAAAGCATAGAAGCCGTCGACGCTAAATACAATTGACTGCATTACCGAATATCGTTTACATTACCTTACATTATTCAAACAATAAACGCACAGACGTACGGTATTAAATGTCAAATTTCCACAATCCACATCACGTCGAGACGCGATATTATCTGAATACGATTTTAAAGGTGTATTGGTGTATAAAATAAAATAACTAAAATCGAAAATTACATTCATTTTAATAAAATTTCAATTTTAGAGCATTGCAATGCTTTCTTCTGAGATACTTCTCTACTACATTATTGTATTTATTCTATTGGAAAACACATTTGAAATCATTTTGTCATGGCGCCAAGTACGCGTTTACAAAACCAGCAAAGAGTTACCGGCACAGCTCAGCAAAGTTATGGACCAGAAAACATTTGAAAAGGCACGCATTTATGGCTTGGACAAGGAGCAGTTTAATATTTTCAAAGCTATTATTATGAACATATTCTTGCTGACAGCGGAATTATATTTCGGTGTACTTGCTAAATGCTGGACCTACTCGAAGCAGTGGACGAGTGACCTTGGTCTGGACTCTGATAATGAGTACTACGTGAGCAGTGTATTTATGTCTGTCATGAGTGTATACGGACTCCTCAAGGATATGCCATTCAAAGTATATGGTACATTTACTCTAGAAGAAAAGCACGGATTTAACAAACAAACTGCAGGTTTTTTTATTAAGGATACTATCAAATCGTTCGTTTTGAGTAACGTGCTTATGATTCCGATTGGAGCCGCGATCATTTTTATTGTGAACTTAGGAGGAGACTTTTTCTTTGTTTGGTTATGGGCTTTCTTGAGTGTAGTTATGTTAGCCCTGCTCACCATCTATCCCACGTTTATTGCACCATTGTTTGACAAGTATCGCCCACTCGAAGAAGGAGTGCTTCGCAGCAGCATCGAGGAATTGGCCGCCAGTCTCAAGTTCCCTTTGACACAATTGTACGTGGTTGAGGGTTCGAAACGATCGGCTCATAGTAATGCCTACTTTTACGGTCTGTGGAAATCGAAGCGTATTGTTCTTTTTGATACATTGTTAAAGAACAAGGGAGTTGCACCCAAGGATACCGAAGAAGATACAAAGGATGCCATAAATAGTGAAAACTCAGATGCTAAGACTGAGGACGACAGCAACAAAGGATGTGAAGATAGTGAAGTACTTGCCGTTCTGGCCCATGAACTAGGCCACTGGAAATTAGGACATGTTACAAAGAACATCATAATCGGGCAAGTTCATTTGTTCCTTATGTTTGCCGCATTTGGATATCTCTTCAAGTTTGACACCTTATATCATGCTATTGGTCTGGAGGGTAATGAGAAACCGATTCTCATCGGTATGATTGTTATTTTCAATTACATCATGTCCGCATACAATGCCGTTATCTCCTTCTGCATGACAGTACTTTCTCGTAAATTTGAATACGAAGCTGACGCATTTGCACAGCAACTTGGTTACGGAGATGAATTGTGCAAAGGATTGGTCAAGTTGAACATTGACAACCTCGGCTTTCCAGTATACGATTGGCTTTATTCCACCTGGAATCACTCACATCCAACTATATTACAGCGAATGGATCGATTGAACGAGATTAAGAAAAAAGGAAAATAAATCAAATGTCAATAAAATTCAAGCAAATTTCCAGTAAATAAATGTGTATAATTTGTGATGCATAATTCAATTTAAACAAGTATTAACTTGTTATATGTGTACATCTTTTTTTAATATAATATTTAGAATAGTGTACATCATGTTTTGTTTAAACATTAAAATAATTTAGCAGAATACAACAAAATTAATTTTGTTTTACTTGTAATGGACATAATTATATTAATATAACAATAAAATATGAATTGCTCTAATAAATTGTTAGTTTTATTTCGAAAGTAATTATGTTTGTGCCAGGTTGGGCCCTATCACAACATTCATATTTGATATCACAACCTTTCAATAATTAATATTTTTCGATCGGTTTAAGCCATTTATTGCTACTATGAAAGCGTCGAGCGAACGTGTTATGGAACTGTATTCGACCAACAAAACGTGGCGAACAGTGAATTAATTTGAAAATTTTGAAATAATAATCAAAAAACTATACAAATATACAAAAGACCGTTTAAATTTAAGGTTATCTTTCAACGTTTGTACTTCAAAATTCATTCGCTTTAAGGCGAAATTCAAAGTACCGTCTTTCGAAGCGAATCGAAAATGAATAAGCGAACATTTTATTATTCTTAAGTGTTAGGTATATGAATTTAATAATGATGAAAGCATAGATATAAATACAACAAGATCACAATACTTTCCTCGATAAATCGACGACTATATGCAATGGAATGGACGGTAACAAACCCAGAGATACACTTGAAATAATCTGACAGGTAAGATGGCCAAACAGTATACATGTATGCTCATAAAATATAAATATCTGTCTTTCGCCCACACAGGCACCAGACAACTGTAAAATAAGAAACCAGGCACAAATGTGTGAAGGGCAACCCTTCTTATACATGTTTTGCGTATACGATAATAATAAGTATATATATTTTACGCTCACGATATACCATCGACACAGCGGGCGCTCTTACGAATACGACACGATTGAGAGAGGCACCTTTCGAACAGACGATTCAATATGCATTTTTGCTCATGGAATATATATTATTGATTGACGGGGTCCATCCTGGATACATCTGTGAAGATGGTAGAATAACTTCCTGTGAATTGATTATCATTTTACCATTTCTACCGTTTGGGTATAGTAAGCCTGAAGGATTTTGTTGTTGTTGTTGTTGTGTTGTCAGTATTCATAAAAAGTTTTATTTTTATGAATAGCGACTTTATTTGTATGGATTATTAATAAGACCGATTCATTCATTATTGTCTATAAGAGAAGGGACGTAAGAATTATTAAAGGGTAAAAATTAAACGCTCACCGAAAAAAAATGCACACCAAATAAAAAATTAAACAATACCAAAAAATACATAGTGCATAATATATAATAATTAAAATGTTAAAAAAAACGAATACCAAAGTAGATATGAAAATCGAAATCAGAAGCTTTACACCCGATAAACATTACGTGTCTGGTCCCTAATTTCTTTACTTTTGGGTATGTAGACATTTGCGGACCGTTGGGCCTCAACTTCAATGTCATAGAGCATAACTATAGCAACCCGGGTCTGGTGCCTGATAACTGGACCCAAAAGTATGTAGACATTTGCAGACCGTTCATTTAAAAAAAATAATTTAATTTTTAATCGAACATTGCTATACTTTCTTTTATTTATATGTTTGGCCTAACAAAATATCTAATAATATTGCGTTTTAAAAAATCAATAAAAATAAATATTACAATACACCCATTGTGTTTGTGCGTTCAATTTGTTTTAAAAAAGAGTAGCTTTGGCTCGTGAGCGTGAGAATTGTCTCCGACGTTCTTTTTTGTGAAAACCGCGATTGGGATCGCACGCAAAAGTTAATGAGTAGGCGAAATTTTTGTCAAAACCTATAATCGCATCGCAGACAAAAGTGTAGGCATAATTTTTTTGTAAATTATTTGTATGCTTATAATATAATCACAAATGTGTTTTTAGATACACGCCTAATATAAAATATATTTTAAAAGTGAAGCACAATCCAGCAGGCAGTTTGGTGGGCGACCATTTTTTTGAGTTACTTTTTAAATTTGTTTAAAATTGTTTTTACCCGAATTCTTATGTTTTTAGTTACATCGCAGTCAAAAGTAAAGCGCAGTCCCAGCAGGTAGTTCGGTCGCAGACTTTTTATATTTTAATTAAAATAATATTGTATTTGGAAAGAGTGTAACTATTTTAAAGCAGAATATTTGGTTTGGAATAAACACAGACTCCATATGCTATATGGGTATAGCTGAGTAAAGGGTCTATTTAGGTCTGGTCTGTGTCCAGCTCTCAGACTCAATTGTTATAGCCGTGTATTGACATTTATGTCTAGTCGCCGTTGTCTGACGTGGGTCCATGTATAAGTCCAGACACAGGTCTAGTCCCATGGGACCGTACATTGTTGGGCCCAAATAGACTTGAGCCTTCACAAGTCATACCCGGTTATGTACAAATGCTTGGACTTGGGTCTATGGGTCTTCCAGACCCGTGCTATAGCAACATTGTTTATCGGGACAGGGTACTATTCCACGACCCACTATCCGCTATTCCCAATGGTTGTTTTTCCTTAGCGTGATTGAAAAGGTTTTGGCCATAGGTAACTATGCCTCGAGCCTCTATCCGCCATTCCCAAGGTTTTTTTCCATAATTGATTCAATAGGTGTTGGCCAATGGGTACTAATTTCAACCAGCATGGCGTAAATTTTTGTAACTTTTACAGTTCACATTTAAATTAAATGGCAAGATTTTTTAATTAAATAATAGTACAATTAAAAAAAAATGTTACCTGTGCAAAAATCGGCTTAAAACCTTGCAGCGGGCTACTCTTACCAACCATGAGGACTGTAGGCCAAAAAGGTCTATTGAGCAAAAACTGATGTTCCGACGAAAGAAGAGGGAACAGGAGAGAAAACTTTTCGCGGAAATTGAACTGTTGAATACTAGAAACGACACACGACATATTTACAAAAAAGTAAAGAATAATAAGACCGGGTACAATCAACAACCCTTTATGTGTAGAGAAACGGATTGCGTAATTTTGGCAGTCGAAGAAAGGTGCATCGCTAGATGGGCGGAGTACTTTAAGAATCTCCTTAATGTAGGTTCCTATTCAACCCATGACAACAATAGCTCTTTTACAATCCACTCTGTACAGCCATACAACGCTGATCTATCATTACAAGAAGTAAAGCATGTTATTCTCAGGATCAAGAATAATAAATCGCCGAGTTCTGACAACATGCCCGGAGAACTTTTAGGAGCTTTTTAACATAAGACAGAAAAAGGCCGAGAGTTCAACGTTACCACTCACCATTTATTTGTTGATTTCAAGGCGGCATATGATAGCGTCATTCGAGATAAGTTGTGGATGATCATGGAGGAGTTTGGATTTCCCATGAAACTTATATCATTGACAAGACTGACGCTATCAAATGTTAGTGATAGTCAGGGGCATACTCTCGGAACAGTTCGAGACAGCGGAACGGTTACGACAAGGTGACCCTCTTGCAACTTAACTTTTCAACGTTGCCCTAAAAAAAGCGGTACGGAGCATAGATGCTGATCCCAGCTGTACGATCTTCACCAAGTCGAGTCAGTTATTGGCGTATGCGGATGACATCGACTTGGCGGGACGGAGTGTCGAGAATGTGAAACGGATGTTTGCTGAATTGGAAGGAGGGGCAAATCCGGTTGGTTTGATGGTGAACGAGTTAAAAACAAAATACATGGTTGTTACTTCATCGTACAATAACCTGAACCATTTAACGCTGCGAGACAAAAGTGTGGAAGTGGTGGATCATTTTGGTAACCGGTGTTTCTTAAGTCTCCAGAAACTCCTACCTCTTTTGGAAGACTCAAGTGTAAATTGTACCAGACACTGATACGTCAAGTCGTTACGTATTGCTCGAAAGCGTGGTGCATGACCCAGAGAGATGTGCAAAACTTACGTGGTGTTCAAAAGAAAAGTACTGCGCACTGCGTAACAGATTGGAGAACGTTGGCGGGGAATATGCCCGGTGGGAGAGCGTTGTTACGCGAGGCCCAAACCAACAATCAGTTGTAGACGAGAAAAGAAGATGAACCTATGCAGAAATAAATTGGGCAGAGAGTGATTTTGATTAATTTGGAATCCAAATAAAATTATGCGATTTGCATATTTGAATTTATTGGTATACATGTTTTATGTTGCCTGGGCAAAAATATTTTTTTTCATGAATTTGGATTGCAAAATGAAATTATGCGTCGAGCGCTAAATTCGCAGCCATTATAAAAGTCTCCAGCGCGGTTGTAGGTGCTATCCGCAAGACGTTTTTTACATAGTTTTTTATAAACAATAATGTAATGATTTTTTTTCATGAAATTCATAACGTATCTTACATGCACAAGTTCGCAAAAAAACAATATATCAAAAAAATCTCACTCTTGCTGTTGTTATATTATATATAGAAATTAAAAATGTAAAAATGTAAAAATTAAGGGATGGAGTTTTTTAATTTACTTGAAAGAATTACATTTTGTATTTAGATACTAGTATTATATAACCTAGTTTACAGAATTTCGATTTATATTACTTTTTTCTAGCTCTCCTACTATTATTCGATTGCAAGATTGTTTTTAATTTACACATTTCATTTTAAAAATGTCTATCTTTTACATATGTATATTTATGTGCAAACATAATTTATTTTTAATGTTTTTTAATAATGCACAAAATATCGAGATAGACAAATTCACTTGCGATTGGTTATACATAATGTATACTCGCAAATACGCACTGACTTAATGTTTATATACATAAAGCGAGTGCGTATTTATATACTATATATATATATATACCTATATACAATATTGGGGGAGTCCGCGCAATCTATAAATGGGTGCACATTACATTACGACAACCCCCACACGCAGCTCAACATATACAATCTATAGCATGTACGAATTTAGCATATTATATACATATATATACATTAATATAGGTGCACACAGTAAAATCTACATGATAATGTAAATATTATATATGTGAGATAATATATATATACATTTATACATAAATGCGTCTGTGTTTGTGTTTTATATTTTCGTCGTGCTTGTGTCGGACCAAACGAAGAAAATCTGAGAGTCACGAAACAAATATACAGTGTGGCGCACACATAGGCAAAATTGTATCGTATATTTTGGTATATCATTTTGAGTTGTGTAGTTGCATCGAGCCGACAAGGACCTCGCTCGTGAGATCAACCCTCTCGTCTGTGGTTTGTGTGTGTGGTGGTCTAATTGCTAGCACCATCATTCAGTATACATCATATATAAAATATATGTCTTGCAAGTGTTTTTAAACCTGAAATCCAAAAGTGCATCATATCTAGTTTCATAACACAAGTGCGTGATCAAAATCAAATTATAGTACTACGTTTTGTCGTGAATCGCAAAGAGCAGATAATATTTTTAATATCTGCTGTTTATCAGACTAAAAGGTCAGCCTGCAATTTCATTATACGCAGAACACAATAAATTTATAGTGAAAATAAAAGAAAACTTCCACAACAACGTCACCAGCTATATATATTATTATACTAAAACGTGTATATACAAAATCTTTCTTCAAGACCATATAAAACTATAGAGCCAGCAGCATATATGAGTTTGCTAATTTTGATAATATTTTTCAAGTCTATTTGTTTGTTTATGCAAAACATTGTGCTAGGGTGCTATGAAAAGTTCCTGAATCCCAAGCAAAAATACTATTTGTCATCCGGTGGTACTGCTGGCGGGTCAACAAATAATCAATGCCGTCGCGGTAATCGATCGTCTGTATCTACGTCAAGTGCGCTGAATAGATTACGTGCACTAGAACGAGAACGCCTCATCGAGCAAATACGTGCACGAAAGAGAAATCGCCTGAGGGTGCTAAAAACACAGAGACTTCTGTGCGCAGACGCATCCCTGCCGAACGCACAACACGCATTACTCTCGTGCAGTCGTATGCATACGAAGAACGAAGATTAGATAAGAAACCATCGACACGAAAGGCGCCGTTCAATGCGTTTATAGTGCACTGCCGGCAGCGTCAACAGAATACAGTCAAAACGAATTTATCATAACTAAAATTGATATTGTTTTATAAACTGAATTTCTCCCTGTGAAAACATAAATTACTCGTGTATAGCAAACATCGATAAGATATACTAATTACATACATAAAAAGTACGTGACACCCTCTGCTGTTCTAAGTACATGGATAAAATACCCGACCGCACCAGTGCACCACCTAAAACAACACCCTCCGCACGAGTTGTATCAAACTAGAACTAGACGAGTTCGAGTCTGTCTTTTCTTGACACGATTACAATCTGCGAAACAATACACACATATTACATACAAATACGCACGCAATAGTATAGTGAACTTTTCAATTAGGCCCCATATACATTTTAACTGAAATAAGTATATGGAATGTCATCAGCGCTTATACATTTTACATAAATCTATATATAGTACATGATCAGAGCCTACAGTAAATGATATATACATACACACATATATTATTAAACACTAAGGGTGCACATACTATTCCGTGCACTGGAAAACCCAAATAGCACACCCTTTGTATATATACAACTCGGAGCATTCAACGGAATTGATTTTTCTTGAGTATTACGCGATGCATCAGTACAACAACATGGCACATGACGCACACATACGCATGCGATAACATTTTTTTGATTATCGGGAAAACATTGTATACGACGAGCCGAGTACTGCACAGGATAGAGTTCGCTGACCCCTAATCTAGTGTGTTTCGTCGTTTCTAACAAGCTGCTGCTCTAACTTTTAAAACCTATATTCAGAAAGTTCACGAAGTACCTCGATAAACAAACATATACATACAGTTTTGATTGTGATATTTTGCAGTTGATTAATATTTATCAAAAAAGTGCATACGTGATAATCGGTACATAATTTCGTTGGAACCACTGCTATTACTGTAAGTTTCTTTTTTAAGTATAAGTAGAGTCTTTAATATAAACAATTATACTATTTTGTCTATAAGCAGAGATGAAAAAACTTATAATAGTTTCTAGTTTCATTTAAATCAAATTATTATCAGATTCATTACCTTTGATCTATAAATACACTGAAATATATGGAAATATACGGATTTCTTAATTGTAGTTATTGTAGAACTCTTCTACTAGTATTTATCATCCCATCAAATACATCAGCGCCACATTTAATGACATATTAACTTCCACCAGTGTTCTATAATCTAAAAGTTATTATAAGCTCAATTTATATTCAATTTTATTTGCAATTGAACATTTTAAGCTTTACATTTGCGAGATTAACAATTATGCGATTAAGTCCTTCCCTGCGGTATCGGCTCATGAATGTTGTTGTCCCAGTTAACAATAAGATATAAGACGAATCTTGACCGCGACCATACTGATGCTTTTAAATCTCAAAGACCCGGCATTATTTTACAATTATATGCGGATGCAGATTTTGAGGAACGCCTGCTGCTGGTTACACCATAAATAATAAAACAGACAGTTTTAAAAGAGCCACTGAATCCTGAATTTAGATTGTCTCTAACATTGAGTTTTTTGATTAATTATTTAACTTCGCTGAATTCGTTCAGCGCTCCTGATGCGGTGGAGTTCTCGACCTGTGTAACCGGGTTATTTACCAGTCCAAGTGTTGAGAAAACCGCAGTATTATCGGTGTCGTCTTCAAAATCTGTATATGAAGATCAATACATTCCTAGGGAATCTGTGCATTTTTCTAATAAAATGTATCTAATAAAATAAATTAATATAACAAAATCATTTTTATTTTTAAAAATATATTTTATCACTATATAAACCATTATCCATTATGTTTAATATATTTAAAATTATTTGTTTTATTTTATAAATCGCTTGACATATATAATACGAAAAAACATCTATTTCAAAACAGTAAAATTTACTGCTAAAATATCCATAAACCAATTTCGATGTGTGCGTGTGACGTTTATCGTAATACACACATTTTGTGTGAGTGTATTAGAATGCTCCCATAAAAAAACCCATAATAAACATATTTTATGGGAGCACACGAATAAATTAACATGTAAATAACATGCATTATGGCATTATACTGACTTAAAAATCTACATTCGAAAAACAATCGGCCGGGCCGGGATCGAACCAGTGACCATTAGCCAGCCAATGCGTTAACAATCTCGGCTATAAATGAATATATGAATTATATAAAAGGTACCTTGTTGGTGTTATTCAAAATTATCAAAATGTTCTTATTAATGCTGCTTCTCTCAAAATACTTCGAACACAATCGGGGTAAGTTTAAAATTAGCTTACCAAAAGCTTTTATCCATAATTCACATAGTCTTCTGTTTTGGTTGGAAAACTACAAAACGGAACATAGAAATTATATATTGATCTTCGTCACTGTTTTAGGTTATGTTCAGAGCACATACTATTGTAATCAAACTAAATGAAAAAAACATCTGAACCTACCAAAAATACACGATTTTTGCCCCAACATAAAACACTGGGCGTTGATCAGACGCCAGTTTTGTTTTCACGACACTTCCGCAGATGGGTAGCTACGGGCTCCTCCTCCCAAGCGGCCCTGTGGTTGCTTGCCAAGTCCATGGGATTTTTCGTGCACGGCAAAAAACGACAAAAAACCAACTGTTGGGAGTTTGTGTTTGATAGTTTGCTTTTGTGTTCGTACTGTTTCTGTTCAGTAAATTTATCTTTTAATATCGCAACTTAAATCTAACAATAATTATGCTGAAAATCTAACAAAATTCAGCTTAAAATCAACTCGTGTATTATGGCACGTTACACTAAATTTGACATTCCGCACGCAAACGTACTAGATTTTGGATATACACGCAAAATTCACATACACACGATTTGTATAGCGCTTTCTCTTTCGCACAATTTGTCTGCTCTTTCTGTTATCTTTATGCAAAGGATACAACTTAATAAAATTGTTTATATATTTTGGACGATTTTATGCGATTTTACAATGCGTTTATTTTCATGTTAGAAAATGTTCAATCATGTTTGCAAAGTTTGTACTAAATGCTATTGCGAAGGTTATTGCTGTAATTTAGTGTATCACATTAAAACAAAAAGGGCGGTCAAAGTTCGTACTAGATTAGATTTGGATTGGAGTAACGGTATTTATAATAACAGTCTCACGCACGCTCTCAGTTCGTCGAATGTTTCCTTCAATCAATCGATGGTAAAGTGCTGACATCGAAATGGCTTCAAAAATCCATCGGCTTGAGCTTTAAGAATCTTTATATGTGCTGAGTTTTTAAATATTATCTAAAATATAAACTCTTCTTGTATTCTTTCTATATTCTGTGTAAATATACATTTTTTATCTGTTGTTTTGCCGATTAAATAAAATTATCTTCAATATTGATTTGTATTTCTAAAATCAAGCGAAACATAGAAAATATATAAACACACTAACTTATATTTACAAAAAAAAACAGGACTCGTCTTATATTACACATCTGTTTCAAATATGCAAATAAGCACCTCATTTACATATACCTATATAAGACACAAATAATAAAAAAAAAACATATATACTAATTCATAACTTTCCCTGTTTTTCTATGTACAACGCTCGCGCGCACACCCCTAACAGGATTAGAAAATATCAATGGTCAAAATATGGGTCAGTACAACCACAACGTAGCCGCTTTTCACAATAACATCAACAGTTCCAGTAGTTAATGCTCTTTGTACGTAGTCGACAGACAGTCGGACAGACCGTAAAGATTTACAATTATATGTAAAAGTTTTACCAGTATATTTTGAAAAATATCGCCTATTATAATGAAGTCAAGTGGATCCGGTCTGAATAACAATAATGGCTCGGCAATCTGGACGTCAGGAAATAGCAGTTGTGACGAATCAATGGATGAGCCAAGCAAACCGTTGTCGCGAGGCTGTCTAGAGGCATGGAGCTGGAGCAAGCGACACCGGTCGCGCGAGGTGGTATTGACCTCACCGAATTGTCGTACAGCATTCTTTCATCCAAATTGGAGCAAAGGTACGGCCGGAGTTCGTGGTACGGTAGCCATCAATAATGCACGACATTACTGGGAGATTCACGTTTCACAGCGGGTCTTTGGAACGAGGTAAGTCTAATTGTTTGGTTTTTGTTTAGTTGATAAGAAAGAAAATTTTAGTTATAATTAGTATCAAATGTTAATAAAAAAAGGAGTTTGTTCATTCGAACAGCCCGAGAGGCTAAATGTACTCGAGCGTTGTGGGAACCAATGGATTGCGAAGATTAGATGATAAAATGAAAAAAAGTTTATATATGTATATGATGTATGTCCTTTCACTCGTGGGGAACGAGTATAAATTTCCAAAAAGGTAAAAAAAATAGTCACATTAATATACTATTCGAGCTTGTCAGATATTTAGTAGGAATGTTATGTGAACCCTAACAGATGTCATACTCACAAATCTAACGATTAGGACCTAATCAAAACACATGACTGACACATCGTGACTTGAGATACTCGAGCTCGTCAGAATTTTATACAGACGGTCCAGCTTGATGTCCTTGTCGTGCTGACCTATAATCTGACAATTATGTGAGGGAATTTTCTTAATCTGAGTTTTTTGTGTTATTTACAAGAGAGGCGCGGAGTGGGAAATACGACGTTCTCAGCAGTACACACCACACTTTAGTGATGATTTTAGCTACTTCGGCAAATATAAATCGTCAGATTATATTATTTCCGTGATACTAAAATAATTTCCTTCAATTTAAAAATAAATACGTGCGCTCGAGTACATCAAATTAACCTTTTTTTAGTTGAAGCTTTGTGACTCGCTATTTTTTTATGTCACGTTCAAATTGTCAGATTATTGAAATGTAAACTTTTCTGCATGTAATTAACTCACTTTTCCTTAATCTTACACGCTCGGGTATTTTTGGGGTCGCTTTTTTTCTAATCTAATCGGTTGTCCTTAATATAGGGGGATTAAAGGTTAATATTTCGTTGGATTTCATAACAGGGTGCAAGTTTTCTCCCCATAGTTATTCTGACGAGCTTGAGCAACTACGAAAATCCCCGCTTGGGCTCCCCTACTATTAATATGTTATATAAACTCATTTATGAAACTAATTTCTAGCATGATGTTTGGTGTCGGTACCAGTGATGTTCGCCTGCATGCGTCCAAGTTTATTAATATGCTTGGCGAAGACCGGAATGGCTGGGGTATGTCGCACAAGGGTCTTCTCTGGCATAATGGTATCGGTCATCACTACACGCAACGATTCAAAGAGAACCGAGCCACAGTTATTGGAATACTATTCGATGGAATCGAAGGAACAATAACCTACTACAAAGATGGACAAAATTTAGGTGTTGCATTTAGGGGATTGCATTTGGTATGTACATGAACCAAAACTTGAACATAAACACGTAATATTTAACAAATTTTAATTTTGCTATACAGATCAAGGAACCCCTGTACCCGATCGTTTGCTCGACAGCAGCTAAAACCGAAATGATTCTGGGTGAGACGCGTCGTGACATGGTCAATCTGCAGGACCTGTGTCGTGCAGTTATATGCAAGCGCATTAAGGAGCGCACGGATCTACCAACACTACAATTACCAACCATGCTAATTCATTTTCTATCTGAATCCATGAAAGACGAGATACCACTCCGCCAGGTAGACAACATTGATATGTATGTTGTATGAGTGTGGCGGTGTGTCTAGATGTTTTATTTATTTTTTTTAAACATATATATTTTTCCATTTTGAATAAGTTGAATTTCTAGTCTCATTTTTATGTCTATTTATTTATTGTGATATTTTAAATAATAAAATTATATATTTATACATTTTACATTACATTAAACAAAGTATAACAATGTACATATATTATATTAAGAAGATGGGAGTTAAATTTCTAGTCAACCGGCTGGAATACAATCTAGCCGGAAAAAAAATTATTTTTAGAGATATAGCAATTATATTGTAGACTCTCCTGTACATATAAGAGTTTATTAATTGCTATATAAACCACTTATTTGTATTATAGATGAACATTTAGTATTAAGACAAAATTTAAAAAAATGTGGACAATTCCAAAAATAATTATATAATCAATAAACCATCGATTGTAATTCCAATATAATATATATTTGCTATTTGACATGGATCAATTTCGCAGCTAAGACCGAGACAAGTTAGATTTTATTATCAACAAATATTCAAGATCTCAGCCCAGGTCACAAATTGGATCCATGTTTATTTATAGTAAGTAGTAAAATTGCACAAAAATGTATAAAATTAAACTAAGTTTTTGTCATTTTAATAAAATACATACATATTTTTGATGGCATATAGAGTAGTTCTACATAAAAAAAACCTTAACTGAAGTATAGAATAAATATAATTCTGAGATCCGTGTACTTCGTTTGTGCCATATTACAAACTAAATGAGATGAATAATTTTTATATTATGTAGGATTTATTATATTCTTAACGTCTTATTATTATTAATTATATGTAAATATACACACATATA
>JANSTU010034405.1:0-25639 GCA_027564075.1 Bolitophila hybrida
CTATTAATAGCAAGAGGAACCTACTGATTTAAAGTGCTACATTCGAAAAACACTTCGGTCTGCCGGCCGGGTTTGAAACGGCGACCTCCCATAAGCCAGGCCAACGCGTTAACCCACTCGGCTATGGCTATGGTTACCAAATTGCCTGTTACTTGCTGGACAAGCGTTGTAAAGCTCCTCGTTCTCTATTGTCAGTTGCCAAAGAAATGCATATGCAGCAGTGATTATTTAAATGAAAACGTTGAAAATAATTAGAAGTCATCCATCAGGAAATATTTGAGAAAACTAATCTATTTTTACAAACGCGACCAAAAAAGAATTATCTATAATATTATTAACATTTTCAATAATTTGATTCCACTTACATTTGGTTAGTTGTTACACATAAACAATCGAATCGAAATTCACGTTAATATCTTATTAATATATGATCCGTAAATTCTCTTTAATAACAAAATTGTGAGTTTTATTTACATACCGTTACAGTATACTGACACAGAATCATATACACTCACCACACACATACACTGCAAATCATTCGATAACTACAGCCATTTAACATAACACCGATTCCACCTAAAAAAAATACTACGACAATACATTTTCTTCACAATATAAATATTCTCTTCAAAATCAACAACGACCAAAAAAATTTTAATATAATGCTAAACCGTATAATATTCATCTCAATTGCGGTGCGGTCGAGAGTGCCCGCGTGCGTGGGTGTGTTTTAATGTGTATGCGCCAATTTTGCACTCCGGCACGATTAAACAGCATTTTGCGCAGTCTTCGCGCCATCGCACACACGCAACTCTTTTGCCAACGCAAAAGTGGGCTTAGGAATGTGGTACTTGTGTCACGCAATTATTTATGTGAAAAATATTTTTTTTATTCAAATATGTTATTATACTTATATTATATTACTAGCACAAAAAAAAACATGAAGATTGTTCAAAGCGAACGTTTATAATATTTTATCAAGGATGTGTGCGGTTCTTAAACAATATTTTATATATTTATAGATTTATTCATCAGTACACTGATATCAACATATAGGTTTATGAAAATCATTGTTAAAACAAATGGTAAATCGCAATCAAATCAATACGTTAATAAATAGAATTATATACATTTAAATGTTAGTTACGATGTTTTGCAAGTAAGGTGTCGGTATATTTATTTAAAGAAAAAAAAACAATTAAAAACAACTATAAACATTTACAGCACACCTTCTACGCATCAAAATAAATCGGTATAAGAAAATGTCTTCCACGCACTTCGTATTGCGAATATTTTATAACATAAAAATGATTTTTACGAGCGATGGCAAACTTTTATGTACTGCACCATAATTAAAGTTGCCATCAATATTTTGACATAAGAAATCTAATTTATGGGATCGAATTTATGGAACCGACCGATTTTAATGATCCATCTTGCAAACCCGTTAATTGTGTGTGTGTGTGTTTATGGTACGTAAACATGAACGATAAATGTGTGTGAATGCTGAATAAGTATCATCCCAGCTGCCTGTGAACTGCAATAACATATGGCCGGTATATAATCACAATTCAATGTGTTCAATGAACGCCCTCCGCACATTCCCATAATTATAACAAGACGCAAATTACCGGCCGATTCACTTAACGAAAATCTAACGCGCGCGATAATTTACCTACGGCAATGCACAATAACAATAATACAAAATGTGTGCAATTTATCCGCGCGCATAGTTTCCATTATGGAAACACGGCATGAATTCGCCGTGCGCCATATTCGAGTGTATGTACTCGTATATGAGTAAAGATATGAAGATTGTTTAAGTATACATCAAGTATGTACGCGTGCGTGTAGTACTGTAAATGTACTTGTACTTGCAGATTGAAATGCGTATATACATACAGAAAACTTATGCACAAAGATGGGCGGACCACTTCCTTATATGTCATACCTGTACGCAGCGCAATGCATATTACACATATCATATACATAAAAGTAAGTGCATGCGAATAAGTGAGTAAGCTATAATAAATACGAACTGTGAGAGAAACCCAGCTCGGCCGATGTTGTTGTGCAAAGCATGCCAAAATGTATGGATCTTAAGTGACATTAAATGTATTATAAATTAAAAATTAAATGCATTGCAACAGCCAGTCATGTTGTTGGTGTCTACAAAATATTGATAAACTACGATCAAAATGTTTACGGTATATGTTGTCATCAAATCAGAAACACAAAAAAAAAGAATTGAAAATCATCGTCCAATATCAATTTTACCAATTTCCGCAAAAATAATAAATTAGAATCAATTAATGGACTTTCTTCTATGTACTAAATTATTTAATTCAATCCAGCTTCATTACAAAATCTGATACTGAAACAATATAAAACATTACCTAATCATAAAAAAACTTATAAAAATGAGCATCTATCACTCTTAATGCAATTTAACTGTTAAATAGCTTTATATCAAATAGAAAACAGTTCGTTCAAGTAGTCTTATATTAAATTAGGGTCAAAGCTCACAGCACCACTATTAATTTCAATGAATGATTTATTTAATGGATTGATATAGTAAAGCCCAATTGTGGGCAGACGATATTTTCATTATATACTCCTGCAAAAATGAAAATGAACGAAAATTCAAAACAATTTTCGAAAATCATCATAACAAGTGAATTTCTGCTCAGTGAGATCGTGGTCCATGAACGGAAACAAGTGGTAGCCGGAAGGCGTATAATATGGCGTAAGGTCTCTCACTTGAATGATGTTCTGCAAATAGTTAGGACCACTAAATAACGTGTGTGCTGGTGCCTTGTCATACTTCACCTTTATTTTATTTTATTTTATTTTTAAAAATGTATTGACATTTATAACGTTAATTGAATGAATAATATTAGGCGGTTATTTTTATTTGTTTATTCAAAATCTTTTTTTTTTAAACGGTACTTTTACAAAACAAGGATTCTGGTGAGCGAGGCTGCAATTAAATCTATAATACATGCCTTCACCAGTAGGTAAGACTCTACAGCATTAAAAGACTGCCCATTAAATTATTCCAATTATTTTAATTGCTCTCCAATTGGGAAGTAGCCATGCCGATTGTCGTTTCTTCGGCGGAATCTTTCGACAATTTGCGTGCACGAGTAATGCAGATATACAGCTGTGTTTGGATACTAATTTGCCAATCGACATTTTCGAAGTATTCCTATGTATGTTGATATTGAGTGATTAGAACGAATGATGAAATGTTACCGTATTATCTTTCTATGTTATATCTATGTTATCTATGGCATCAAATCAATTAGCATAACTAGTGGTTTGGGTTATATTAAAAGACAATACCAAAACAAGAAATGTTCTGGTGAATTAATTTTGGATAGATATCTGATTCGACGGATTGATAAAATGTTGCCACAAGATAGAACATACATAAAACATTTACAAATCTTATTTAAATAACATAACCTAACACTATAAAGAATTTATTACCAGCACAACATATTTTGTTTCGTGGTTGGCACCACGTTTGAAAAATAAAACATATTGCAATTATTGCATGTGTTTGCAAACTTGACCAAGTTAATGTGTATTTTTGTTATTGAAATTCACGTTGCGTATATTTTTGCGAGTGTAGTAATTAAATAACATCGTTATTTTAGGCGAACGTGCTCAGGCGTTCTGTATATAATTAGTTGGTATTCGCATTACGTACGAATTGAAATCATCACGTCTTGTTATGACTTTATTTATCGACATTATTGCAATAACGTTGTTTGAACCTAGATTTAATTTTATATTAAAGAATACAAAGAATCTAGAGCAAACGGCTGGAACGCAGAAACGCTATCAGGGCTCGGAAATCACTTGCAAAACATATACGCGCAATCTGCACCAATTAGCGGGCGGATCCCTCGCACTCTGCACGCCAGCCGCTTAAGGCTCTAAATTACACCTGACCCGCAACTTTTACTTTGAACAGATTTTATACAATACTTATTATAATATCAGCATTATAGTATCTTAACACATGCATTACATCCGTCCGAACTAATGCAAATACAAGCGCACCTTCACTTTTAAATTCGCGCGGTCGCTGCAACTGTACTTTATTAGTGCAACAATAGTGGCTGACGTTTATAGGCACATACGAGTATATACACACACAGCAAACATCTGCACACATTGCACTTTAGCTAAATTATTTGCATACTGATTTGTTTATTATTATTACGGCTGAATAAATTGGATTGTTGTTGGAAAACAGTAGGCCGGGTAACGCGGTATTATGCGGGCAAATTTATGGCGGTGATTGATTTTTAGTTTCACGATATATATTATATATAATTATGTGTATATTGCGTGTAGATCTATGTGTGTTTAACAGTAGTTCCTATTTTATAGAACAAGTGTTTAACATATGTGTTTTTTATTAGTGTGATTAATATATACAAATTATATGAAAATTGTGAATAGAAAATAAACTTCAATTATTATATATGTATAAGTATATAAATTGTTTATTAGAAACCTTTAATTTTCAATTTAATGCATTAAAGATAGGTTGACGATTATTATTTTACTGAATTCAAAGTTTATTATATTTATGTTATTATTATTAAATACATTTAATACATTTAGCGTTATAAAAATATTTATATAATATTTTTTATTATTTATTATTATTTTATTTATTATTTTTTTTTTATATAATATTTTTTAAGCTTAAGTAGATTTAAGTGCAAAATAAATTAATTTTATACGTATACAAAAATGTAGGTGAAAGTTTGTTAAAAAATACAGGTAATTTAAGACTAACTGCAAAAAACGTTAAAAATGCTCTAGAAAATAGTTATTTATGCGGTCTTGCCTTCTTATACTACAGATATACAAAACCAATCCCACAAACTCATCTAATCTATAATATGTACTTTTTATGTGTACAATAATTGTGATCGATATTGTGCAACTGCCTTCAAATTGCGGAAGCGATCGCCATTAGCACATGTCATTTATTATCTAAAAACTTATAGCACCGGAATGTACGTGCTCCGTGCCGAGTGACAAATTAGCGATAATTACACGCTATTTCTCAAAATCACAATATTTTGCTGTTGTATGTTGCACTATAGGTGTTACAAGCGCCTTAACATGTTATACGAATATACATATCTATAATATTTATATATAGTATTACCACTGTCACAGGGCAAGTCATAAAGTTTATTTATCGTGTGGCACACAATTATCGCCGCTCTGTTCGTCTTGACCTGGAAGGCCACAGCTCGGAACGATGACAAAGTTGATGTTCGTGCGCAACTTAAGTTTATACTATAGAATAGCATCGA
The DNA here is from genome assembly GCA_027564075.1 of Bolitophila hybrida. Taxonomy (NCBI): domain Eukaryota; kingdom Metazoa; phylum Arthropoda; class Insecta; order Diptera; family Mycetophilidae; genus Bolitophila; species Bolitophila hybrida. The sequence goes on from JANSTU010034405.1 coordinate 5,349, forward strand.
TAATTCTCAATTTTCAACAAGAACTTTACATTTGTAAGCGATTGTATAAGTTGAAAATTATTAAAGTTATTATTACCGTTTGTGCGCGCGACACAAGATAACTGCGCGTTATCGTGTATAATTAAACAGTATGCAGTATTCGCTTGTATAACATTAATTTTTCTGACGAGATAACTATCATAGTTGACACTAAAAAAACATTTATTTCGTCAGAAATTTATAGTTATATAATATTTTATATATTATAACATACAATGTCACATAATTTTGTTTGTGCAACGACGCCGTAGCCAAGTGGGTTACCGCGTTTTCTGGCGGTTAGGTTCCACATGCTATTACTTAATAGCCTATTTCTGAAATATTTTATTGATTTGGAATAACAGGATGTTGATACTATGAATTTACATATAATAACGCACACTCTATGGAAGAATAAGGTGATGGTCTAAATTGAATATTTTATTGTAATTCTCCTAAATTAAATGATTATACAGATTTTTTTATTATTTTGTTGTTTTTGGTTTTAAATTATTATTATTTCCAAATCAACCATATTCAATTAAAGAAGACTTACATATAACGATGTAACATCAAATTTCGTCCAAGCATAATATTTACTATTACAATGAAATAATGTCCGTAGACTTTAATTATGCAATTCAAATAAATCTGATTTAAAACGAAAGACTTAAAGCGACGAACTACCGAATATTAAAATAACAATACAATATTACGAAATTATCAGCTTCTTGTGTTTCTTATTCGCTAAATAAAATAATATTAAAACATATTTTCAATTTAACGTGTACGTTTCTCTCGTTATTTAGGGATTTACTGTTGTGCACAAAAACAACATTGCGCACGATCTTCAAATTAATTTTTGAGTATAAAATAAATGATCATCAAGCATTTTGTTTTTTTTTCTCTCAATACGTGTACATACTTTAAACAAGTAAAATTACATTGTTAAATCAAACCGATTTGTTGATGTGTTGTAGTTACCAATGTTTAGTTTTTGTATATTACAGGTATTTTATTTGGCAGGCACACGTGACCTAAATACCGTTTAATTGTTTAAATGGCGGTTAAACGATTTGTGCGGCCAACAATGTTTCGCTCTTCTTTTGTATGTGTAGAACAAACTAAAATATGCATTTATTAAACAGTTTGGAACCTCGGGTAGATTACATTTATTTAAATAATTTATAATTTATTTTAAATGTGAATATAAATAAATTTTTTTAGTTTATATTAAAAAACATGTTTTTAACAATATAATATTTAGTTATTGATTTTAAATAGACCTTAAATCTTATATTTTATATTAGTCATCGATGCATTCAGCGCATAGACTTCAAAACAAAACAAAATACCACTGTCGCTGGCTAAGTCACACCTTGACAAAGATTAGTTAAGATTTGCGCGAGCATGGACATGAAAAAGGCGGCACCAGTAACACGCGTGCTCTTATGCATATTAATATTATACGAACGCGAGCGCTCCTTCATGTGTAAAATGGGCATGCGCTTTGTGTTTATCGGGTGTTGTTGTTAATCTTTTACATCAGCACCAAAAAACCGTTGAGAATATTTGAGGTTAATGTTCACACGACGTAAACCACACAAAGAAATTGACTTTTAACTGTTTGTTATACGTAATAATGCATTATTGTGATTCTTTATAAATTGTGTTGTTCATCAATATATAATATGTCCAAAATGTTTTATTGTAAACCTATAAGGCGTATTGAGACAAAGGACGTATGTTTTTTAAAGTAAATATGTACAAAAGATTTACATAACAAAACGAATTGAAATGTATTATTTATAGAATAGAAAATGCATCGTGCGACTGTGATGTGAATTCAAAGAGTTTTGATGAATTTAGATTAACTTTGGTATTCGATAATATTTTCATGTTGTTCGTAGCGCAGGTATTTTTTGTTACAATTTGACTATACCTATTTCTACAGACTCCAGTCAAAATAAGTGTAGATAGTTTTGGGTGGGTTTTCAGTCTATATATTTTTTTAAAATGATAAAGTACTTCAATTAAGGTTATTGAAATATATTATATTAATTACACATTCATTAATTAGATTGATTAATTGGTTTTTCTCTGGATATCTTGTATTCCGAAGCAAGTTCTGGGCGAAACCAAAACTCTTTTCATGATATATTTTCATATACCGTATATATATTATAAAAATAAAATATCCAGGCATTTCTTTTAATTAAACTGAAAAACCTTCTGTAACCTGATTTGACACTATATTTTCATGCCATTTGTTACATCATCCCCAATTTTAATATTGTTAGCTTACAGTTTTGGATAATTTCTTGTTAGTTTTATGAAGTTTCTGCTTTGTAATTAGTAAAAGTACTTTCTTTTTCGGTTTACTCTTACTCTTACTTACTCTTTTATTTCCACGTATTGTTATGGTCCTACCATTCATAATATATGACTCTAAAAGTTTGATAACAACAAATTCACTCATATATGTGTTGATGAATCTTGTGACTCATCTTTTCCTAAATAGGGAAATCCATTTATTACATATTTAGTTTCAGTGTGAGACGCTAGAAAAAATTATGGAATATTTTGTGTGAATCTGCATCTGGCCTTCGTTGGAAAGAAGTTATCTACCGTTATAAATGCACATTGTTTGAAGCAATTTTTGCTATTTTTAATAAATTAATTCCAGCTTTAGTTTGGAATGAATTCATCTGTTTATAAAAGTTGACTTTTCTAATTTTTTTTGTCGAAACGAATAAAACCAAGAATCCATCCGACTTCGACAAGGCCAAAATAATTGGAGCGACATTTGCGGAATCACTGTAAACTTTAGAGATGGCGAAGTTTCCAGAGTCGTAAATGACTTCGAAAGTACGGAATCTTTTTGACAATAGATATATAAGCTTTTGACAAAACAATATTGCTATTAAAACAGCTTCCAGGGAATCGATAATTTCGATAGCAAACATCTTAAATTGTTGCTTGTCACAATGTTACTTCCCAACTTAGTGGAAAAAGCAATGGTTATCCCAATTCCAATACAAGGCAAGGAACCATCTAATCAAGGCTGCTGGTCCTGAATAGAATATTCTTACAGGTAATCTACAGATCTGTCATCCGGGAGATCTTGATTTATGCATTATTATTATGCCGTACGGGCAATTCATGATGGACAGTATAATCTCAACAGTATGTAAGTTGTGCAGAACAAGGCTTGAAAATTCGTCAGAGAAGAGAGAGAAGTTTACTTTTAATAATTATTTTATTATATCTGATTAAATTTAATTCAAAATTTGTTTTATTAAAAAATAATAATCGTCGTTTTCAATTAGCTATCAGTAGATTAAGATTTATATTTAATAAACATTTTTAGTTATTTTCATTCAAGACAATGCCTCATTTTTATAGAAAAACCATCATATGTATACAATCACATCTAAATTAAAACAAACTCTTACATTTTCCTAAGCCACCTTTAAATGTTCTGTACTAATGTACTAAATTATTTAAAACCAATACTATATTTTATAAAAATGTTTTGTAAATTGCGTTCCATATAATATTTAATTACGTATTTCTTGTTTACTGTTAATTGTTCTCACAGATGCGATCCTCCCATTGAAAAGAAATATTTCACTTAAAACCCAAACAATGTTATATATATACTCACATACACACTTAATAAACGCCTGACAATCAAGATCTGTCATAACAATCCACCTCATTGTAATTAAAAACGCAAACATTATAATAAATACATATATCATTTATAATGCACAGATTATATACACAAAATCTCATGCGTCCATAAACACACTGTTAACCTGTCAATCAAATGCACTCACTTTTCCACCACGCACGCGCGCGCATTCAATTTCGACGGAATTCTCTTAGTACGCAAATACACGCGTGTACCTCATATATACTTAAACCTGTTACTTACGGACGAAAAGATCGAGATATGCGCGCACACACACACATTATTCTGTTGTTAAAAATATTAAAAACGTGCATTAACATCAAGCCTCCTTCTGCAGTTGGGATGACCTTAATTGCAAAAGCCAGTGCATAACCATACACAATGTATACTTATTTATATTAGCCAAAAATATGCAATAAGTAATTAAAAGTGGAGTTAACAACTTTCTTCGGCGAACGCACCGACGAATTAAATTGCATTATTGCCAAGTGCACGCGCATCAAGTATGTATATTATATATATATGCATAATACAAATGCATTTTGAGCATCAGATTTTCAGGCTCCGCATAAATATTGCGTTTTATTATGTTGATTTTGTGAGCGCGGTCTTTTAAAAAAAAACCCAGCCTCACATTTAAATTTAAATAAATGCACACCAAGATGTTATTAAGACGGTACATATAATAAGTGAACAAAAAAACAACTCAATGATAGCATGTGTTTTATTTAATTTGTTAATTAATTAATTATGCAGGTTCGTTTGCATTTTACGAAGTTTTCGTTGTAAGGACATTTAATATACACACACTGTCACATGTAATGCTCTTAAACGACTGTTCAATTTTTATTCTTGCATTATATGTAAATAATTTTACAAAGAGCTTTGCTTTCTTTAGGTAAAAACCATCATCACTGTTTTTAGAATATACCCTATCGGCTATGATATCGCACACTTCCATTGTCATAAGATCGTGCACAGACAAAGTTGCCAGAGTGTATAATATCACTTTTTAATATAATATCCCGTCTATTGTGAACACGAAGCAGTATAGTTTGGCAAAGAAAGTGAAAGGTGTCAAATAACCATATAACTGCAAGCAAAATATCAGCAAGGGGATCATGAATTCAGTATAAACAACGAACGCTATGCGGGCATCGTGCCAATGATAAACGCTAGATCGAGAAATGTGCACTTTGCCGAAGCAAAGTTGAATGCACTCCATATCTTCATTTTGTGTATCTTTCTTCACTGCTGTATAATAAAGACACACGTACCAGCAGCGTATTTTCAGGTGGAAGAGATGGTGCATTAATTCGGTATAAATGTTTACATATTTTTTTCCGAAAGATAATGCTCGTTTTATATGAGATTGTACATGTGATATTATGACAGTGCAAATTGTGAGGATTTACGTTAAGGGGTTAGCAAGTTTTGTAGACCAAATAAAGGCACATTTTCACTATTTTATTTTGAATATACTATATGTTTCCTGTGATTTTTTTAATAAATTTCTTATAACTGGTAACTGTTCTCAGAAATTTGTAGTAAAAAAATATTTAAAACTCTGTCGGTGACATCTTGACGTAACTGTCCAATTTTATCTGAAATCAAACAAAGTTTTGTTTTTTTGTATTATTTAATATGTTGTTGCTTGAATAAAGTATTTTTTATAGAAAATTGATTTTTATAGAACGTTTTGTGCAAAAGATGTAATTTTTGGCACTCAATTTTTTTTTTCAATTTTGACATTTTTTTAAGCTGAAAGCGCGCATAACCCCTTAAGAAAAAACTTATTTGTGTCGGTGGACATAATTTACTTTAATTTAATGCATATTGTATAGTATTTTTTAAAATTCAATAAGATTATACTCCAATAATCTAGAATCTTATAAAATGTGTCTAAGTACAAATCTTGATACCATTAAAGCAATTATAATTTATTAATAATTACATGTATTCGAATTTTAATTTTAAAACTAAATTATTAAAACAAATAATCTTTTTTTTTAAATTTGTTAAATAAATCTTTCAAATATAGAATTATGAAAACTTCTAAACTAATATGCAGATTAAACCAGCTCACACGAATGTATCACTAAAATCAGTAATAAATCGACGGACCGTATATTTAAATTCAAAAAAGATGTCAACGCACTAATTACGAATGATTTGAGATAACCGCATAAACTACGGTAATAATCTCAATATTCTTTAACACATCAAAAGCACCGCCTGCGTGCATTTAATCTCGCTCACAATAACTCAGCATTGCTCATTAGGTTGCATATGTATATGCAATCAACGCAATCATTGAGAGACACACACGTATACATATATACATATATAAAATATTAAGCCAGAAAAACTTACACGCAGACATACTCGCACTAACCACAACAAAAAATTACCATAATAAATAATCCGACGCGCCGAAAACGGATATTTAAATAAATACAATATTTATATAGCATATATATGTATTTTATAAAATAGCACTACATTTAAGCTCAAGAATTGTGCTTTAATTTAAGAAAATATTAAACGTCGTTGTGGGTCTGCTGCAGCATATTATGCTGATTTAAATATGCACTCTTGACAAAAAATTCACGAGCACGCGTCCACAATTCGAGCGCGCGCACGCGTAAAATAAGATAATCAATTTTACGCTATAGTTCACGCGCAAGAGGTGCCAAAGAACACACACACACACACACAGTGACAGAAATGTGCGACGACAATTATGGTCTTTTATGTGTCTTGACACACACTAACCTTCTTTATGTTTATATAATATTAAATATATAATACATTATTATACACTATATTATTATGAATTATGATTTCGTATGCAGATCACGACACTCATGTAAATATATAAAGTAATAAAAATGTCTCCGGGGGGAGTGTGTGCATACATATTTATGATTTTACATGGAACCGCCTATATTTATACGAGTAAAGTTAATAGTTTCATGAACTATATATCTAATCGCATTTTATTTGTTTTATTTCAGGGACACACTATACCGGATGTCGTTTTCACTAAAACCACGAGAGAAGTCTGTCTGGGAAGCCACACTACCCATGATGGAAACATGCCAGAACAAGGGTCAGAGTGAACAAGATTGTCGCAACTATATTATGGTTCTACAGAGCTATGACAATCAGCTCTATGTGTGTGGTACATACGCTTACAGCCCGTACTGTTCATGGAGACAGGTAAGATTCTAAAAAAGAAAATGGAATACTATGATACTATGTATTAGACTTTTTACTTAGATTTGTATCAGTAATACTCGTTTTTAGATGGACCTGGGTACCCGGTCACCGGTTCTTTAAAAGTACCCTGTTTATGGCATAGATGGAAGCAAAGTCTTTTTTCAAATGTGAAAATCCAATGATTTTTATATAGTTTGGGCATCTGATTGCGTTCCAATAAATTTATGTCGATCGAAATGCGATATTGCTTAGTTTTCCGCCTGCTAGACGATGTAATTGCAATGCGTTGGTAAAAGCCATTTCTTTACAATGGGCAAATAATAGAAAATATATTACTGCTTCATGTTAAAAAATAAAACCGAGTTTTGATTTGACTCAATACATACATGGATAATTTCTCAGAGGATTTTGAAGTAATCGGTTTTCACGAATATTTCCAATTCCTCCTCAAATTTATTTCGAGAAAAGCGTAATGAACAAATGTTATTCCCAAATTTATGTTATTGCTAATACGAAGACGCAAAATTTCTAAATAACTTAAGTTCCGAGACCAAGTTCTTCGTAATTATGCTGAACTTGTTCTGCTCCTTAAACCACACAATATATACTAAGTCGGTAGCTCAACCAAAATGGTGCAGCCTGTATGACATACAAAATTCAAACCCGCAACTCTTAGACTGCAAAAAAATCGGAGCGTGCGTGTTTTATTTTTTTCTTGTCTGGAGTTTACGCGTTTAAGTACTGACGTATGTGTTTTGGACTTATATATTTTTAAATTCCGCATCTGCCAACTAGTAGAAAATGTATCAAAATTTACTTCATTGTCTTCTCTGGATTTCTCATCTGCAAAATTTGCTGTGTGAATGTTTTTTCATCGATATGTTTTTACAATGAACTAACATACGATTTCATAGAAAACAAAGAGGTCTTTATCGCCTCTTCAGATACTTGCCGAAATGAACATTGAGCATTAGTTGCGGACATACCGTTTTTCAGAAGTAAATTGGTCAGAAAAAGATAATGATTCTGACTTCACACCTTCACACATAAAAACACAAAAAGGTCAATCCGTTACGCTCAACGATTTTCAAAATTTACATTTTCGATATTTTTTTTTTGAAGTTTTTAGTTCAAAACGACCATATTTACAAAAAAATATAGATTGGGGAAAAATTATGAAAAACAGTTATATTTTTTTATATCATTTATCGGAGATACGGTAAAAATAAAAAAAAAAAAAAAAAATGATAAAAATGATTTAAAATGATACTACTAAATTTATAGATCTTGTTTTATGAATATAAAGAATTAACGATAATTATAAATAATATAAATATAGAATCTTATAATAATATATGTATATTATAAAATATAATAATAATTATAAAATTAAATGAAAACAATCAAAAGAAAAAACATTTTGATATCAAAATTAAATAAAAATTAACTGGTATCTAAATTTGCCAATCGGAAGGGGATTTTTCAATTTGGAAGTTAGAGTAAATTTGTTTCATTGAGGATGATGTCTCAAAAAAATATCGCTCTATGTTTATAATAGATATTAACCTATTTTCTTTTTTCCAGATGGAAAACTTGAATGTAACAAGTTACGATAAGGGCGTGGCAAAATGCCCGTTCAATCCACACGCAAACATTACGACTCTGATGACCGAACAAGGCCAAATGTTTGTTGGCTCACCCACTGATTTTTCCGGTTCAGATCCAGCAATTATTCGTGCAGATATTTCAAATGTATGTCACTTTATAATAATTTATATTATAATTTATAAACAAATTATTTTAATTTCAGAAGAACATTCGAATGCTTCGTACAAACCAATACAATTCGAAGTGGCTAAATGCTCCACAATTTGTCGGAAGCTTCGAGGCTGGCGAGTTTGTGTACTTTGTATTCCGAGAGACGGCCGTCGAGTACATAAACTGCGGCAAGGTTGTATATTCACGTATTGCCCGTGTTTGCAAGTCTGATCCAGGCGGAGAGCAAATCCTAAAGGAGAACTGGACTTCGTTCGTAAAGGCACGTCTTAACTGCTCCCTTCCCGGAGAGTATCCGTTCTATTTCGATGAGGTACAAGGTGTCGAATATGCAGCCGGGGAAGGTGTTTTGTATGCAACATTTACCACACCCGAGTAAGTGTTTATATGACAAGATTAAATCACATATTCTAAATAAAAATAAAAACAACAGGAACAGCATTCATGGTTCAGCGATTTGTTCATTTAATATTTCGGCCATTCATATGGCATTTAGTGGTCCGTTCAAGTATCAGGAGTCTATTGGATCCGCATGGGAACGCACTGAATCTACGAATCGTGCCCACGAATGTAAAGTCAACCACGCGTCTACGCGCCACAATCAGCTACTGGACTCATCCCGTTATCAACTTATGGATCAAGCTGTTCAACCCACAACCAATACTCCACTGCACTTCTCTAAATTAGAGCGGTTCACACATATTGCTCTTGATATAATTTCTACTAAAGTTCACGAAAACGTACGGATAATTTATGTGGCCACCGAAGATGGTTTGATCAAGAAAATATCGGTGCTACCACGCACGAAGGACACATGCGTTATTGAGATCTGGCAGCCTGAACCCAGTGCACAGGTACAAATCCGTACATTGGAGTTTTTGAAGGAAACGGAATCGCTTTACATTGGAACAGAGAGGGCATTGCTGCGTGTTTCGGCACAACACTGCAATCGACATGTGTCCAAATCAAGCTGCCTGAACGCCATGGATCCGTATTGTGGATGGAACGAGTTACAAGAAGCGTGTACTGCTCCACCAAATGGAAATACACTTGCTCGATATTGGTTACAAAATGCCACGGATTGTCCGGTTCTAACGGCACCCGTAGATGGAGGTTGGTCAGCATGGAACGATTGGTTCAAGTGTTCGCAAACTAACGGCCAGCCTAGCGATGACCCATCTCATGCAGATACCTGTCTTTGTCGTACACGATCCTGCGATAATCCTATGCCAAAGAACGGAGGAAGTGGCTGTACTGGTATGAGCATTGCTGTAGGAAATTGTACTGTGAATGGTGGCTGGACTGATTGGAGTGCTTGGTCTGCGTGTTCACAGACATGTGGTATGGCTGTTAAAACCCGACGACGTACTTGCGGAAATCCTAAGCCAGCCCACGGTGGCCGTGTTTGCGTGGGCCCTGATCGGGCTGAATTGTATTGTAGTCACTTGCCACCTTGTCCAGTACCCAAGCAGCCGCAAATTGAAGGTGGTTGGGGGCCATGGGGACCGTGGGGCGAATGCAGTGCTGTTTGCGGTGGTGGTTTCAAAATAAGGTTAGTATAGTTGTGTATGTTTTATTATTTTGTATAATTATTTCAAAAAATCTCTATTTTAGGCGTCGAAAGTGTGATGATCCATCGCCTCAAAATGGTGGTATGGACTGTGCCGGATGTCACCTTGACTACGAAGTTTGCAATGCGATTCCTTGTACAGAGACTAAGAAACTTAGCTCGTGGACACCATGGATGATACAGGTAAACGGATCCACTGGCGATGGCGGCCAATTGGAACGCCGTTTCCGATTTTCATGCAAGGCCAACATTCCGGACAGCAATAGTCTTCGCGTTGCACTGGCCAAAGAAGAGACTAGAATATGTCATTCAGATGGATCATGTCAAAGGTATAATTAATTATATGTAAAATACTTTTTTTATATTTTTTGAAATTATTATTGCAGATCTGGAGAAGGCGGTGAAGAACCTGGTTGGAGTGAATGGGGCAGCTGGAGCCAGTGTAGTGTGGACTGTGGTGGTGGACAGCAGTTCAGAACGAGAACTTGCGACAAGACTAACTGTGAAGGAACATCAAAAATGGCTAGAGCCTGCAATACACATTCCTGCAAAGGTAAATACAAGAAATAAAATAAAAGGAAGTGATGTTAATAACTCAGCTATTTTAGGCGAATGGGGATGCTGGACTGATTGGTCACCGTGCTCGGTTACATGTGGTCTTGGAAAGCGCAGTCGTACCCGTTCATGTCTATCTTTGGGCAACGATTTGTATGGCAACGGATGTGATGGTACTAGTGTGGAACATGATTCCTGTGAACTACCACTCTGTGATTGTAAGTTTTGTTTTATTAAATATTTTGTTTTTTAGCTTTTCTAAATATATGATTTATAGCATTCTTGGGGTGGAGTGCTTGGAGCGAGTGGTCAAAGTGTGACAATGATGGAGAAAAAACTAGATACCGCAAGTGCTTGACCACTGATCCTGGATCAAAGGAATGTCAGGGTCACGAACGTGAAGTCAGACAATGCAATACGCCAATGTCAAATGGTAAGAAATCTTATTATTTTGAACAAAAAATACAAAATGCTAATTCTGCCTTTTTTTAGAAATTGTACAATCTGCCGGAATGGGATCAGGTACAGTGTTCTCTGTATGCTTGTTTGCTGTACTTGTCTGTTCTGGATTGTCAACACTGGGCATGTACATAATAATGAAAAAACGGACTGCACCTAGAGACATTAAGAATATCGGTTCGCCGTGCTTTGATTCGTTTCCTAACCAGTATTCAAGTCTACCCACCAAAGATGAACGACCCAAAGTCAAGCGTCAAACATCATTTAACAGTGGTGCAGCAGCATCAGCTGCCAACACAAAACTACTGTCAAATGGTGGCGGTCACTCTACGTTGACTAAGTCAAATAATGTGACTGGTCATCATACCCCGAAGGTACTATCCAAATCTTTCGTTGAGGTTGATACTGCGACTATAAAGAGGAACTCCCATGGACTTAATAACGTGCGGCCGGTACGCTCGATAGAGGACGATAAGTTCTGATCATAATATTCAAGATTTGTATGAAATAATATGATCCTAGAGTATCAAATTTAAAAAAAATTAAAGGACAGTAATATTTTACATTAAATGCAATAGATAATATTTTACGACAGATTTTTTTTTTAATTTTGTGAAGAGTTCATGAAACAATTCATTAAATGTGTATACAAAGCCAATATCGATACTTTCTACAAAGCCTTTTTACTTGCACTAACTTTTAACTTTGCTCCAGTGTTAATCATTTTGTTATAAACGATTATATCTAAATACAAAAACAAACGAATTGGAAGTATTTATTAACACAATAAATCGATTTAAATAATGTTAAAATTTAGTGTTAGGGCGAAATCTAAAATTGTGATTAATACGATTAACTAATAGTATTTCTTAATGTAGTCTAATCAATAATTAAAATATTAATTTTATGTTAGCAAGCTGGTAATGTTATTTCGAAAGGGTAAAAATTTAAATTTATGAAGGCTGATTTTAGATGTGTATAGACGTAAACATAGACAATAATAAACATTATAATAAAATGTGGTTACGTTTAAATTGGAACCAATTAATATATGCATAAATTAACATTCATAAGGAATAAAATGAAATACTCCCAAGTGCCATTGGAGAGCGAAGGCTTCATGTAACATTTTTGTTGATGGACACACAATTTGAAATTGGAGCACGTTGTTGTAGCTCATATTGAGCAATCTATATAAACTAAGTTTGTTAACGAATTATATCATATATACATATTAAATAAAAATAACTTAATTAAGTATTTATAGAATGCGCACGCGCTAAAAAATGGACAATCGCCGAGCTAGTTTTATTTAATTATATCGACCATATACAATTATTACTTATAGAATACATAATGTTATAAGTCCATACAAATTAGCATGTTTATAATGTAATGTTATATTTATTTACTCATAATGTCACACGCAACTTAAAAGTTGAAAAACAAAACATTTATGTCATAGTTTTATATTAAATAAAAAAATCATAGGTTATATATATTATATTGTTAAATATGTTAATTTTATTTCGTTTTAGTATTTTTATTTTTATTTTTGATAAACAATTATTATAAAAAATTAAATAATTCAATAAAATAAATCAAAAAGTTAAACAGGTTGTTTTGGTTTTATCAACATCCAGTCACAAATACATGAACATTGTACGATGAATATGCCTATGCCTGTACGTTGATAAGAATGCACGACCCTTGGGTTTTTAGGCAGAAATTTATTGTATCAAACTTGTAAAATAATAATAAATACCGATGTCTTTTTCCTGTGGCCCTTTCATTAGTTCGTCATAGAATCGCTTTTCTATTCGTCTAAGAAACTCCTTTTTATCCCAGCATTTACGCAGCCTTATTTTGTTGTTTTTCACACGACTGTCCAATAAAAAGTGCGAATTCCCAAATGTCTAACTTTAATTCCAGTCGACTAAATTTATAACCGATTTAGATTTAGTCTTTTAGCACATGGTTTTTATCAAGAACTGTTTGTTAGAGTGGGCCGTTTTATTCAATTTAGAATTTTCGTTTACGGGTAGTTCTTAAAAGTAAGGAAAATTTTGCTGTTCACAAAAATCCAATACAAACCGTTTAATAAGATACCCCTACCGTCTGTATACTACGAATTTCTTAGAAAAACCTGCAATTTTGCTAAATACAGATTATCTATCATCATCATCATAAATCATATATTTATGTGTGTCTTTTTTTTCTATGGGAACGGGAAACTGCCAGAGACGGTTGTGGTCCGATTAGGTGACGATAGGTTAGGTATTAAAAGTAGATAGTTAAAAAATTTATAAAAAAAATTTAAAAAAATAAAGAAAATATATTAAAACCAGATTCCAAAAAAACTGTCTTCTTTTAAAAAGAAGAAATTTAAGATAAATTAAACCAATGGCAACCGTATTCAAAAACAAAAACAAAAATACTAAAAAATGGAACTAAATACCGCGTCCGCGTTAGTTCTGCGTTGTGCAAATAGTGGATAAACTCGATTTTTTTTTTGTAGGAGTTTTTTTAGTCGAGATTTTTATAATCGATCATTTTTAGATTATAAATATTTTAATATAGATTTCTTTATCGGCGAGATTCTGTAGACCGCGATTTTGGATTCAAGATATCAACATGCTCCCCCACAAATCTTTTAGTTATATCAAAAATCTGTTGCTGTTGTACATGAATCTACCTTTATTCTATTGACTTATTGCTGAATAAATAGAACACAATGAGTTTCAGGTACAATGGCGGTTCAGGTTTAAATAATTATATAAGGATTGGTTTAACATGTCAGTGAAAGAAGGCAGTCTGGGACCAGTTGCTTTATGCAAATAGAAATTTGCGCAACAGTTGACTAGTACGCAGATACTGAAATTATGCATGTCTAAATTACGTCTGTGTAAGTTAGAGTCAAATATCATGCTTTGTAATTCATTCTTATTTATCTTACAAAAACATACCGTTTTTATTTGTTGATCATTCTTATCTGAAAACAAACTTCGGAATACACATATTTTAAATTACAGCTAAAAGATTCGACTATATAAAAGAACAATATTTCGAGAGAGAATATTATCTTTACAAGAATAAGATCAGTAAACTAAAATCAAGAGAAACATGATTATTACAATTGTCGGTAATATTATAATAATTTTAAATAGTAAATTTTATTTAATTATGTGAACATACTGATTTTCTTTAAGCTATTTTGATTGCATCTGTATTGTCCATCGAAGCAAGTGAGATATTCAAATCAGCATTGAGTAGTGAAAATGTAAAATACCTTGAATATGGAGTTCCAGGTATATTTATAGGCACCTTTCCATCTAATATAAATCTTCTTGTAATTACGCCTGCACAAAATACCGAAATTGTTCATCTGCACAATGACCTACGGAACAAAGTGGCCAATGGATCATTACCTGAATTCAGTCCAGCCATGTGCATGCCGACAATAGTATGTATATAGTTTTATATATATTTTTTTTGTAAACGAAATTATTAACATTTTTTTAAATCGTATATTTTACTTTATTTTTATATTGTGAAACATCTCCCTTCCGCTTTTTTTGCTCTTTATTCAATGCTTTATAAATAAAAAAAAATCAAATATGCGAACATTTGTTCGAAAATCTGCTTCCATCTAGACGGCAACCTCATAATAACCCCCTTGTAGAACCCCCCTCCTTATTTGCGAAGAACTCGGACAGCCACTTTTCACAAGCCTCTTTTGAGGCCAACTTTACACAACAAGGGCGTTTTATATATACAGGGGTGATTGGAAATAAATAGAAATTAGTTATAGGTATATTTAATTGAACATTTGCACACAGGTAATATAAATTTAAGTAAGTAAGTACAACCGCCTCGAGCCTGTTTCGGAACTGGACACCCTATTCACTATTAATATGGATAATTTCATTGGTAATGGCCAGCCGTAGAGATTCTTTAGTGTTATGAGGTTTTTAATTCATTTTTCGCCTTAACTGTGCCCACAAGTAATAATCCAGGGAATTGCAATCGGGGCTGGGGCCACAAATCCGGTAACCAGTGTTAAAAAATATTTTCACACAAACAGGCCTAAGTTTTCGGGACTTTTGAGCTGGAGCGGAGTCTTGCTGGAACACGTAGTTCCTCCCAGCGTCCACTCCGTCCATCCACGGCTTTACGACCGTTGTTAAACGATGTAAATGTTGACGTTGAATTTCAGGTCAGTTTGAAAGAAGTATGGCGGCATAACATCCCCCTCGCTACTTAATACGCCTAGATGGGAACTTCAGAAGGGTTCTTGCATATCCATTGGTCATTTTGGCGGTTCATTTTTCTGTCTTGATTTTGGTTTGTCTCGTCCGAAAAGATTCGCAAAAACAGAGTTTTAGTGTTTCGTATCGTTCAGCAGAGCTTGTGCTTTAGTTTTTCAGTTGACATGTTATGTTTTGTCTAGTCAAGAGATGCCGTCTTTTGAGGATGAACGAGTTTCAGTCCTTACACACTGCTAAATAGATTGCAGCTCTTAATACGCCTATATCTCTCAACAACTCCCTCATTATATATTTACATATATAATTTCGGCCAATATATAGCTATTTCTTTATATCCAATTGAGCTGAGATTTGAAACACATAATTGCTGCCCAAAACTATGCAAATAATTAAATTGCAGAAACTGCAAATAATTTTTATTTCAAAAAACATAGATTAATTTAGTTTTAATTTTTACTTTTTGTTGTACAGATATTATTGCAATACTTGAAGAATACTATAAAATTTGCATTTCTTTTTCTTATACGTTTACTTAACTTTAAGTGGCATATAACCATCTGTTGGATTGGGCCTCGCCTAGCATCTTCCTCCAACCTAACCTATTTCTCGCCAACGCTTTCCAATTAACTACTGCTAGTGCACATATATAAGAAACAGTGGCTTCTTTCCATCGGGCTTTCGGTCTACCTGGCTTTAACTCATTATTATACAGCTTGCGCCAGCGGCCATTATCTTTGGCGGGTCCGAAAATATTTCGTAAAAGTTTTCTTTCGAAGACTCATAACTTCAGCTCGTCACTTAGGGTTAGGCACACCGCTTCCGATCCATATGTAACGACTTGTCGTATTAATGTTCGATACAACTTACACTTGAGACTAATTTAAAGTGTTTGAGAACGAAGCACTGACTGGTGTAGATTTAACCATGTATTTGTATTTACTCTCGTTCACCTAAAATCCTACCGGTAGGACACTACTTTCTTAATCTGCGAACTTCCTTTTCACAACCTCAATACTACTTTCAGCTAGGTCTACGTAATCGTAAGCCAACACCTGATTTACCAGATTTTGAGAATACTGATGGAGCATCAGTATTTCAATTTTCCACTCATCCGGAAACTCTTCTTTCCCCAAATATGCACAATTAGCTAATGTAACGACATCTATAATGCTCCCCACCATATTTAAAAGTTCTATTATTTTTGATCTTGAGAATAACTTTAACTTCTTGTAGTTGATGGTTCAATGATACATATATGGTTGTACAGTTTGTGTTATATCGGGACGAGTTCGAACTATGGTTAAGCAAATTTATGTTCCTGCTATCTATTTTTGTTTCATTCTCTTTAATTCTGTTTTTGATAGATAGATAGTTATAGATATTGATTCGAGTCGATATTTGTTCCTCGACAACTTTTCACATTAATCTGGTTAGCTGTTTTCCCATCAGAGGATAACCAGGTGACTTTGTTTATATTTTATGCGAGAGATACGTGCTGCTAACAACCACATTTTTTGACATAGAAAAATCAACTAAGGGTATGCATGCCTATCGTGGAGCCTTTTCATATACTTCTTACAACTTCTCATAGAATAAATATTCTCCTCTCCTCTTCGTCTTTGTCTTATGTGGGGGAGTGTACATTAATAAGTACATTAACTTACACCTTTCTAGTCTTACCTATCACTATAAAGACAGTACTAATGCAAAAATATTGCCGACAGGAAATATATTTCCAAAACCCTCGCTACAATCTCTTTTTTAAATTAAAAGTATTGATAGTATTGATTTGGATTAACGAGATGACGCCATTAATAGTGTATAGAACGATTTACAATTCCAATATAGTAGAGATATCATATATAAATTCAAAATTCCAAAGTATGTTCAAATAGGTTTGGAATAAGAATCTTGCAACCTTAGCCGAAACAAAAGTGAAATCATTCACAAATAAACTTGATCAATACATCAATACATGCACATCTTGTGGACAAAATATTGCATTAATGGGAACAGCATCAAATTTCCCGGACATTAGTCAGACATTAAATGAACTTATTTATGCGTGGTTTAACGAATATACTTTAACTGATCAATCATATATTGATTCTTTCAGAACATCCACGTGAGTACAATATAAATGCGTTTTTTTTAAAAATAAGTAAAAATCTCATTTAATTTACAGAATCAACTATTCTGGACATTTCACACAAATGGTTAGCGATACTACAACAAACGTTGGTTGTGGAATAGGATATTGGACAAATGCATCTACCGGAAATTTATTTAATTATACGTTACTGGTTTGCAATTATTCGCATATTAATATTTTAAATTTACCAGTTTACAAGAACGGTATACCTTGTTCACACTGCAAAACTCGTCGTTGCAGTGCTAATTACAATGGACTTTGTGATTTTAAAGAAGAATTTTCTCCAATATTTTAAAACATTATTAAAACATTAATAATTAAAGCAATAAGTTTTAATAATTTTTAAGAAAGTCAGTATAATTAATAACACTATGTTTCAAAACATATTTTTTCTTACAAATGAGAGATTGATATTTTTTTATTTTTTTTTATTTTTTTTGATAGTATTTTTATTTGCGATGCCGCATACCGGATTCATTGACCCAATGCGGGTTCACAAGACTGGACAGCTCATTCTAATGTGCTAAAACTAACGATTTACATAAAAACAATTTATGTTGTATAACTAAAACAATTTACATAAAATCAATTTACATAAAATAATTTACCTAAAAAAAATTACATAAAACAATTTACATACATAAAACTATTCACATAAAAAAAAATAATAAAATACCCTATGAAAAACACCCTTTGAATATTGAATATTGAAGTCTGCTAGCACTTTTGGGTCTAAATGTCATGTGAAACTTTTAAATGACTTTAAGACCAGCGCTATTTTAATTTACATTGAATGGCACCTTTTGAATCATGAATAAATATAACTTCTGTTAATATACCTTTTATTAAAAATTAAATAATTAAAATAAATATATAATTAATTAATTATAAACTGGTTTTAAATGAAATCGAGTGTGTGGAAGCCACAAATAATATAATATTATTAAAAAATAAATATAGTGAGTATTACATTTTTTTAAAAAGTGTATATTAATATTATTTAATTTATGCACACACAGCCGAAGAAGAAATTGTTGAAGTAAATTATTATGAAGTAACTTCATTTACAAATTTGCCAATTTCGTCTTCAAATTAAAATAAACAACGCATAAATATACAACATGTATTGGTGTTCTTGATTCGGTTTTGACTTTGGTTTTAATACAAATTTTGTAAAAACTGCATATTCAGAAACGATTTTAACAGTAAAGTGCATTTTAAAACAGCCATTGGAAAATGATATTAGGTAAAATATTTTTTTTTGCTTGTTACATATTTAGCAAGCTCGTCAGCCCTTTCGTTCCCCATAATATCGCAGTTTGCGAAGATCCACAAAATGCTTACAACCACTCCTATGTCCCGAAGCTCTAGGGTTGCACTTCCGCAGTTTGTGATCAGCTTTGAAGATCGCGCGGAGTTGCTGGGGTTCATGAGAGAGTAGACGGTGGACATGCTAACATATCTAAGAAAACGGCGTGCTATTAGACATTACGGTGACAAAGATAGTCATTGTCAACTGAACAGAACCGTGTTCTTGGATGTGCATCTCGGACGAACAACGGAGCCAAATTCGATAAATCTGGAATAATAATCGGGTGTTTCACTTGATCAGTCAGTTCTTCCGCCTTCCGCCCACTCTTAATATTACATTGCCGTCGATGAACGGGCATAGCGAAACTTTACTTGATTCTTCTGGGATCGAGTTTTGCGACTGCAATGCCTGCACCTCTCGACGAAAAGCTTCCTTTTGTGATATTTTGATTTAGTTATGCATCTTCGCGCTTTTGTACTGACAGTGCTGGAATTTGTTAAACTTCTAGTTTTTCGGGTTGGTCAGCTTTAACTTGCCATTTTGTCTGGATCATTCTTGTGAATCTCATAACAAAAGCAGGTGTAGCATTCAGTGTGGGGGCTCTTTCACTCAGATCGTGCAACTGTCCATCACTGTTTCTTTCTTACAGCTCATACATATCTTGCGTTGTCAATTGATGAGAGTTAGTTATGTGACACGCGAAGATCAGAAGCGCGGCGGAAATGCAAGCAGTCGTCGGGCGTGGTGAAACAGTAGCATCACGCTGTTTGGACTCGCCGGCACACTGCCGGGCTTCACCAACTAGTGAATCGAGAAGCAAATCAATTGTATTTTAACTTGCCAGCGTAATAGGTACGCCACGCGAATAAAGCGGTATTCGTACCATCGAATTTGAGGAGTGTCACATGCCTTCGGTGATGGACGACCTTTTTCAGATGACAGCTGTTTGGAGAGATCTATGGCTCGGGATGAGACATACTCTCTTGCTACCACAATAGATTTTTGACAAAAAATATTGTATAGCTCTTCCTCTTTGAGAGCATTGGTCGAGCTACCGCTTGCCTTCTGAAATTTGAGTTTGTGATAGGAACGGACTGATTATTATCATCATCTATTTCATCACTCTGAACGTATAAAACTTTAACAGATCCCAACACATTTTCTTTGGCTAATTCTATTTCTACATTACCCACCAATGTACCAATTTCAAGCTTGAGTTTTGCGATTTGGTACTTTGGGAAATCTTTCATTGTGTGAGCGAT
>JANSTU010034406.1:0-11665 GCA_027564075.1 Bolitophila hybrida
TTCATTGGCTTTTCCAATTATTGTGTGAATGTGTGAGTGAGTGGGTGCAATTTCGCGTTTGTGTAAGTGGAGGTTGTTCGGGCCCAGACCCAGGGCAAAGCAGACTCCGATCCGCTGAGTCGCTGCCAGGCACACGGACAGCATTCGGAGCGCCGATTTTGATTTGGATGAGGGGTTAGTAAGACAGGATTTTTTATATTCAAATGAAAGGTTTTTTAAGTAAGTATCATCCAGAAAAAAAAACAATAATTTTAAATTGCTATATGGTAGGCAAAGACCTAGAGCACTAAGTCGAAAAAAATAGGTCCAATACTTCAGCCAAACTGAAAGCTAATATATTTTAGCATTAATAAACTGATTGTAACTGAGTAAAACTGATTTTTTCAATCCCGGCCGGCCGACCAAAGTGTTTTTCGAATTTAGCACTTTAAATTAGTAGGTTCCTCTTGCTATTAATAGCCTATTTCTGAAATAGGTTTATTGGTTTGGAATAACGGAACATTAGTGCTATCAATAAACATATACACACGCACCCTGTATAGAACAATAAGTGTAATGGTCAATGAATCCGGTGCGCTTCATCGCACACTGACCCTATGTCCCACAAGGTATTACAGGATCCAATGAGATTTATTATTTTTGACAAACATCTTGCTAAATAATAATAATTCTGAGTTTCTTGTATCCAAATCCAATTTGCTATTATTTTTTGCTAAATTATAGCTAACACCGAAATAAATTTATATAATAATTTTAAAGTGGTAACAGTTATTTTAAGGTTTGTTGGTATCAAATGAAATAAATATAATATATTTTAAAACTTTTCATTTAAAACAAAAAATACATTTCTTCAGAGACTTCATTACATTACAAGCAGAATGCCATTGTTGGCCTAATAAAATTGGTTCAGTCTTATTAACTTTTAACAATTCATCTTGTAATTTAAAAAAAATCATCCCCAAGGATATATTAATTTATTTGATACATCCGCTTAAATATATTTTTTGAAGTTAAAATTTGCTGCCGCATCTTTAGCTAGTCGAAGACCTTAAAATCATGACTAATTTAACACTTTATTTCCCAGAATAAAAAATTCAATCTAAATAGCGAAATCATTAAAAACTTGTCTTAAAAACCCTTACTTACGCAATATTGATGGTCATCAGTTTGTTTATTTACTGTTTTAAAAATAACATTATCAGTATATTACACCAACATAAGAAAATATAATGATGCAGTTATTTTTGTTAAAAAAAGTCTAATCCAATAATATTTGGTAAGAAGGGGGTGAAATAAAAAACTTTTTTTATTATTTAAACTAATTCGTCCAGCTGAAGCAAATTTAGTAAATCATCGGGATTTTTTTTGATGACAATGTTGTATTTTCCATGCTGGAATTAACAGGATCTGAGTCAATTTATAAATTTATATTCCTGTCTGATTTCTCCAGATTCAATTGCCCAAATAACTGCAAGGAGATAAATCAATTGTTCATTCAATCCAGTTATTTCAGCTTGTAACACGAGATAATCAAAAATTATAGCTGTGTTTCCATCATTTGTAGATTCAAAACCCTGCTCAAGCAAGACTAACTTCGGCTAGAATAGTTTTTTTCCATTTCTTTGAAATCTGTCAAATCCAATTTACATTTTAAAAAAGCTTAACAAGCATTTCATAATTCGTATCCATGCGTAGCACCACAAATAACATTATATTTGACACATCATTGCAAATTTTTCAATCTATCATGAAAAAGACAAGTCAGATTTTATTGGTCTTTTAAAAGGAGTTCGTTGGTTGTATGATGATGGAATTTCGTTCAAAATTGCATTGGTATTTTACTATGTTTTATATAGGAAATAGACATTCATTTTATTGGTTTTTGTTTGCATATTAGTGATTGCAAGTATTTTGATTATTGTCGAGATATTTTCGAAAGTTTTAGTATGATATTCAAAATATATTTTCATGTAGTGCCTTTTTTAAGCACTTTTATGCGAAAAACTATAAATACCTATAACATAAAATATTTATACTAGTGTAAATATATTACTCTAGTCGAAATAAAAATTACATCCTAAAGACTCATTGTTACTCATCAGGGACTCCTTTACAATAATAAATACACTTAAAATATATTTAAAGTCGGATATTGATAAATAACATAGCGCAAAGTATGGTAGATTTCACGTCGTGAACAAAACATCAAACTTTGAGTATGAATTAATCAAAAAAATTAAAAAAAAAAACAAAAAAAGGAAAAATATTCAAATAGCAATTCATAGATTTTTTTTAGTTTTGTGATATTTTTATTTCTGCAAGTTGCAATTTCTTGAAGAATTTTTCCATATTTCCATATTTTTTTATCAATTCTAAGATTTTCTGTAAATTATATAACTATGAATAAATTTATAGAATACTGAGCTTTAACAGCGTTTATTATCAACGACATGTCGTTTCGCATTCAAATATTGATTATTTACATTGTGGTCACTGGTCAGCCAGATATCTTAAATAATCCGCTTAACTGTACATAACGAGTATATTATATAATAATAGCTATTCACCGGTAATGTGCATTACTAAATTATGACTGAGCATTTATATTTCATTTGACGTGATTACATTTAAATGTTTATTATAGTATTTTGTCGAACTAACATTCATAGCAATAAAAATAAACTAATAAATGTACGATAGATTAGATTAGTGTTTAGAGTAACGTTCTTAAAGAACAGACGCACGAATGTAATCAATGGATTTTGATTTTCTATTTGTATTGAATAAAATGTGCTGTGTGTTTCAATCGAATGTTTAAACTCTTAAATCATTAAAACATAATTGAAATTTCTATAAAAAAAAAACAAATAAAAAAAATTACATTCATTTAACTTTATTTATTGTGACTTAAAAGTACGCAATAATAAAAACCAGAATCAGTTAAAGCAAGACATCTACACATTTCGTAGTTTATTGCAACAATTTGACAGTATGAGTAATTAAATGTCTCTTACTTACTTTTGCTATTAATGAGCTGGCTAAGCTATCTTTTCTGAATTATTCTATATATGAGGGCAATTTAGTTGTATAATAAAAGAATAAGTCCAATATAGTAAAATTTCAACCACAATCTGTTAACAAACAAATTTAATATAATATAATAATAACTGAAGGAACGTATCAAATTTAGAGCTGTTTTCAAGAGACTTTTGAGTTGTCCCTGAATAACTGCTGACATTTTCAACATACTGTAAAACCGCAACTCTTCCATAAAAGTTCACTTTCGTCATTCAGAATGAATTTTATAATAAAATATATTATTATTTTTAGAAATCTGTCTCAACATGAAGAATAGTTTTACAATCAAAATCGTTGTGAATCTTCGTAAATTTATTATCTCCAAAGTAGAACCCCAAAACATCTTCTGACAAATATAGAATATACATTATAATAAACTTTTACTTCTATAGGTTCAATATAAACACAATTATATGGCGACGAACGTGTGCACTCCACATGAAAAACCCATTAAAAACTACTTTTACGCACAAAAAGTAATTTGCACTTTAAAAGCATTGAACCTAGCGCGCCACATCTTTGTCGTAAACCTAATTATAGCTCCCCTTTATACATACACATACATATATGTATATATTGAGTATACCTATAAGTTACTGAGATGTTCGCCAAAGATATACATCTTGCGCAACAAACAATTAATTGACCCAATTTGCGCACTCGAAGGTTTGTTTGTCGTGTATGCAAATGTCGCTCAAATTACCAGCCTAATTAGCATGGTCGCGATGTTAGATTTGCGCCGCGGCTAATTAATATTTCTGCTAAAATTATTATTGGGCATCTCTAGAAATGTTTGTGATACCTTTAGTCGAATCAAACTCGTAAATATTTTGAATCGATAATAGAATATCAAAATAACCACAATATTTATATAAAAAAAAACGCTAAAATTGAATGCGTTTGCCGGGTAGTCGGTTTTGCAATTAATCTACATCGAAAACACAACCCTCTAAACCACAAAGCATTGCTTAAATAACATATATGCATATGAGCGTGCATATGGCAGATGTTTTTCTGGTTTTAAATTTACAAAAAATAGCCAATGGCTAAATATACACTAAAAAACAACATAAACACACATAGACTATATTGAAATTCATTGCCCGAGTGTTTTCCTGGAAAATGCAATTTCAATTTCCAATAGCATATGTAAACGTGTGTGCGTGTTGAGGCTCATAGTATATACATCGTTATCTGCAGATTAAATTCAATTTAATTATGTAAATTTCCATTCAAGTCTTAAACAAAGGGTTAGGCACTATTTCATCATGACCGGAATCTTATTATTAAATATTTAAATTTCCGGATGCAGAATCTTGATATTTGAGTAGCGATTCAGGTATACACAATTCATCATTATGCGTATATACTGATTAGTTATTACAAAAGCCGTATGCAATTAATCGCATGTACATCGAATCGTGCGACAACGAATCCATTTCCATCTTTTTGTTTACATTTTCCGGCTAGCCATAATTGCCGTCGACCGCTTGTAATCAATTACGTATAGCGGCCAAGTTGGTGTGTGTATGCGTGCGTTTGTAGGTTTCCCAGAGTTGTTGGTTCCCGTATATACTTTATATATAATCGTATGGAAAATTGCAATTATATATATACACTATACATTTGTTTAAACTCAGGTGGTATATAATGTAAACATAATACAGTTATTTATATAACGTATATATAATAGGGCATTGACGACAATGACGTAAAAATTGTAGTAGTTACTCAGTGGGAGTGTTTGTATTTGTATGTTAGTATAGACGTTTGCAATCATAAATTAAGTTTAATTTTATATAGTGTATAAATTCATAGCGTATAAAACGATTTTCCATAGCTCGACTGCATTTTCAACAAAAATATTCATATTAAAATCAAAACGATTTTTTTTTTCAATAAATGTATGCGACATTTTGTGGTAAGCGTTTACCAGAAAATTACAAAAAAAATATATTTATAAACGTTTTCCTCACGAACACACATATACGCATATAACGTGATTTAAAAACTGCAATTACAATAAATTGTGATTTTCCGAAGCATATGGTCATGCGCCCGATCATACATACGGAAACCGCTGACACCGATTGTTAGAGAAAAACGAATATGTGACGTGACTGCGACAAAAATAACTCACGGGACAATTTTCAAAGAGCTTTTATTTTTAAAAAGCCTCAAACTTTTCATTAAACATTCAATTTGTCTTGCTTCAAAGCACATTAGTCCACATTAAGGGAACTGTTATCACCGATAATCCAAATCCACGCTTCCAGCACCGACGAGCCGAAATTGTGTGTCTCGTGATTTTTCCGACGCGACGCTTTTAAACCTTAAACACTGCTGCAGAAGATTTACTGATTTGCTGATTAAAAGCGATTTCGCATTAGACGGAATAAATATATAACGCGCGCGTTCGCGCTATGCGAAGAGACACACACACGAATCGGGTGCCCTCCGTGGACAAACTGAATCACAACCCGGCGCATGGCTGTTGCGTGGCGGCGCGCTCGGTGCGCTTCTCAACTTTGTGCGGCGACGCTGCTCTCAACAGCCGATTTTCCTTTCGAATGCACACGCTGCTGGTGCGCTTGTGTTTTGATAGCGTGAGTACACAGCATACACACACATGTGTTCTTCTCACGCACTTTTGTAACCAAACAAAAAAAAACAACAAACTATAACAACTCACTATATAATGGCAACACAGCTTTGCGTACGCTCTGTGTAAACAGTGAACGTTGTTTTTCATGTCATTTTTGTCGAAGAGTGTACCTTCACATGATGAGTATAAACGCATTACGGAGAGTGGACAGCGCGCACATTTGAGAGAGGAAGAGAGACATTTAGTGGAAAATGGAATCTTCTCTATGAGAAGATGTGTTGGATTACAGAAAATCATGTATGTTTGCATTTTCAGGTGGACTTCAAGAATTTATTAAAATGGTTTTAAAAAAATATGAAAGGGGTAATTTTAAATATATTTGTAAAAAAATGCCTAAAACTTCATGTTCGTTTGTTATTGTTAAGGTACGCGATATTTTAATAAAAAAAACAGCAGACATTAAAAGGTAAAAAGCAAGGAGTACGATACAGACCCGTAAAGGTAGTGGTGGCTCGTCTACTCGATCGCGATTGGACCGCCCCACATTTACCAATTCCTATAAAACTTGCTGTTAATTTTTGCTGTATATGGCCTGTTTATGTGGGTGGGTAAATATGAGGTTTACATTTTTTTTTAAATATTTCAACTATACATAATTGTAGAGCATTAACAAATTACTTCTATTTAAGCATTAATTAATAAATAACTTCATATTTACTAATGTTTTATAGAGTTCCTGTGAAGCAACTTTAATTTCGTAGAAAAGTTAAAAAAATCGAGAATCTTTGATCTCGAAATTAAAAAAAAAGTGATGTTCTCATTATTGCTGTAATGTCTTTGGATGGACATTGTGAAATGAATTGTTCTTTGCCATCAACATCATCATCATCACAATTTATCAGACCATTTTCGCCAATATCATAGTTGTGATTCGAACGTTGATTGAACGCATCTGATCGGTCATTTAATTCCTCTTTGATCCAAGTATTTAAAAGCAATAACAAAGAAAATGTGTAACCGATTGATTTTGCAATCATTTTATGTAAATTTGTAAAATAAATGGTGAAACATGTGTGCCATTTCACTTAATTATCATTCTTTGTCTGCTCCACACCACATGATTTTAATGTATTGTATTTGACTGACTTAAACCATTTTCCGATGTTGATGGCATTATACAAAGATGTCGACCATAGCTCTGAACCACGGCAAATATCACTATTATCTGTGACATTCTTTCTATAAATATACCAGTAACAATTCCTTCAAAATAGCCGTATATATTTATTTTCATTCTTTGTTATGCGTCGTATTATTTTGTGTTGTTTCATATCATTTAAGCGTTCAAGAAATGGTGCAACTTACACAAAGTGGCGAAACCTAAAAATTGTAAAGAAAATACACATTTTATAATAACACACAGATCATAAAATTACCGTGCGAAAATACAGTACATGAGAAGATACATTAAACAAAATTATGAAATAATGAAATGCTTAAATGTCAAACAAAACAAATTGTTGAATTTAAAGTGGAGATATTGGTGATGTTTAGGTTTTCAACAATAAAAAACTGAATAAAATGCGATTTAAAGAGAAGTTTCATATACAGCTTAATTAAAGTCGATTTAAAGGAATAGAATATTTTATAGCATTATTGAAGTTTATTGAAAGCTAATGATATAATCATTAATAAATCAATTTTAAGTAAAATACAACTTATCTTTGGTTTATCAGTATTTTTTCAGTATTATGGTATATTCAGTATATCGCCTATATAGGGCAAGGTAACCGGATCTTTGTGGTCAAAAGGTAATAATTATTATAATAATAAATACAGAGAAGATCACATGGATATGATCGGCTAGATTAATGCTATCAAATAACGCAAAAAAAATAAAACTTTTTTTAAAAAAGGCAACTATAGCTATAGCCGAGTGGGTTACCGCGTTTATGGCATCGCATACTGGCCCTATGTCGCACAAGGGATTACAGGATCCAATGAGAGATAAGAAAAATAGATAATTTTTTAAAGTTTCTTGTTATTTAGCTACTTTAAAAAAATATTTTATAGCATTTCCTGTTATTTTGCTATATAATTTTAATTCTTTGACTATTGGAGAAGAGATAACTAGAAAAAAAGTCGTTTTTCTATATAAAATATATAAAATATGGTTTTTCGATTATTTACTAGAAAATGTTGTTTTTCGATTTTTTATTAGAAAAAATGTTGTTTTTCGATTTTTTACTTGGACAAATTTTGTTTTTCTATTTTTTTTCAAAGAAAAATGTTGTTTTTCTATTTTTAACTAGATAAAATGTTGTTTTTCGATTTTTACGAGAAAAAATGTTGTTTTTTGATTTTTTACTAGAAAAAATTTAGTTTTTAGATTTTTGTCCTGGAAAATTTTTTGTTTTTCTATTTTTTCAAAGAAAAATGTTGTTTTTCTCTTTTTTACTAGACAAAATGTTGTTTTTCTTTTTTTTAAGAAAAAAAAGTTGTTTTTTCGATTTTTTACGACAACAAATGTTGTTTTTCGATTTTTTACGAGAAAAATTGTTGTTTTTCGATTTTTTACGAGAAAAAAATGTTGTTTTTCGATTTTTACTAGTAAAAATGTTGTTTTGCGATTTTTACTAGTAAAAATGTTGTTTTGCGATTTTTACTAGTAAAAATGATGATTTTCGACAACAACAATAATATAAATTTATTGTGCAATGATAGACGAATAGTTTTGGTAGAGCTCCAAATTAGCAGAAATAGGTGATTGTTTTCTACGAGTCTGAAACATACATAAATGCAAATGCGAAAAACATACTAGTAGAAAAAATATGTTAAAGTGTTTATTGCTTACACTTTAACATATTTTTTCTGATAAGAACAATGGTCTTAAAATAAACTTAACATCGTTGTTATATTTATAAGGTGAATAAGCCCCATTATCAGAGTGCTCTGTGAGCGCAAATGTAATATAATAATTATAAATAAATATTTTCCTGATAATGATCATCATATAAATCATATGTACACTTATATAAATTATAATTAAATTTTAATTGCATTCCTAATATATAATATATACCTGGTAAGTTATACCGTGAAATAATCCTCAATAAACGTACCTGAAAATAAAAAAAACGTTATTTTTATGGATATATTTGGAATATAATACATTATTAAACTTACTATAGAACAATATTTGAACAATATGTGAACAATATTTTATATAATACAAATATATACCTTTAATTATCATATATTTATAACCGATACTATTGAATGCATTTGTCAGATGCAAAATTCGAATAAAGCGAAAATCAAAAACAACATTAATCAACAAATATAATAATAATTATATTGTGTGCTAGTGAATATTGAACCTATACGATATTTTATTTTATATGATATATAAATAAATGTAAATGAAATGGTTGGACAATTTATCCGGATATAATATAAATTATAATCCTCGAAATGTTTATCGCTTTGTGATTCGGTTTTTAATGGTGTGGCACGTGCACAGAACAGGATTTACAGGTAATACGTAATAAATTGATGTCTAAAATTAGTAGCACGTCAGCACGTGCTAGACAGTTATTTAATTAACATACAGAATTAGAATATATAATTAATAGGAAATGCGACTGAAATATGTTATGATTAGGACACAGATGTTTTTAGCTGAAAACATGCGAATTATGTAATATATATAAAAAAGAGAAAAATGCGATTTGAAGCCGTGATGATGCAGTCTGGTAGTTTCAGTGAAACTGGGGTCTCTCGATAGTGTTTAGTCTAGAGAAATCATGAACTTCCTTCACTTCTTTACAAAACAATATACAAAAGAGGAGTGCTGAGTCGCTCTGTGAGCACTTTTATGCTAGCTTTGTTAAACAATATTCATAATTACACGGCAGGATCGATCTTAAAAAAACTGCTGCCGACTGCCCTCTATAGAAATCGTATTTATTTTCGATTGTACTGCCTTTGCAGACTGGGTTTCTCGAAATTTAATCCCGTCCGTTGAATCGGAATTGAATCTATACGGAACTCGAATTAAATTTCATTGGCCTTATACTATTTCGAAGCCAAGAGCAAGCTGACTGAACAAGACTGAAATTTGCAGTGTTTATATTGTCCCATATTTAAAATCTGCAGTACTGCTCAAAATTTATGTCATAAAAATGGCATCAAATATCATTCCAATAATAAATTCGTTTTACTAAAAATGCGCCATATGTACAAATAAATTTAATAAATAGTTAGTTAGTTAGTTTACTAGTTATTTTAAATGTATTTTGAGTGTATCAAATATATATCATATATATATATATATGTTTGCGACATTTTTTTTTTTTTGAATCGGATTTTTTTCACGCATTGGGTTATGCTGTTAAGAGGAAATGCAACATAAAAAGGAAAAGTTTTGTTATAATAATCCCAAACTAACCGTTAATTAAAAGATTCTGTATTTTAAAAATATTACAATCATAATAATATAACTAACCATAATAAAACCACAATATTTTGGAAAATATTGAATGTTTTCCGAGTGGTATTTTATAGAATATAATATATGATGCGGTTTATTATGTTTTGATGGGGTTAATAGTTTGAGCGAGAATACGTATACATAGAATATATAGAAATTTTACCGTAATATTGATTATTTTTATGTATACATTTTGTGTATGTGTGTATGTTTTGTGTTTTTCTGTGTGTATAGTGCAATTATGTCCAAAATATTGACACACTTGCTCGTGCGTGAAAATTCAACCATGGTTTGAGCCACCTGCCACTATGTCAGGTTATATGCGTGTGTTTTTTTTTATTTGTGTAGCTACTTATTTATTTTTGTAACATATTATTGTAAGTGTAATAGATAAATCTGAATTTATAACATGATTAACAGATAAATATGTCTTTATATATCTTTTTTGTGGTTTTTTTTTGTGGGATTTCTAATAATAATTTTTATATAAATTATGCTGTGTTGTATCGTAAAAGGTTTTGGTTTTATAGTATATGAATAATGTAAAAGTTCTATTGGTCTCATTGTATGGCGGATAATTTGTCGTGAACGGCCGTTTATTTGAACGTTATTATCAGTTCAACATGATCGAAGTAGTTCTATAATAATTAGATTTAACCTTTTTAATTGAATAATTTATATTTTGTTAGTTTTCAAATATAATTAAAAAAAACAGAGATTATGGATTTGGTGCCGATAAAACGCAATTTACTATTCAGAATTAGCAGAAGCAACGGACATTTAGAGATCGGAATTTCCACTCTTTACTCCAGAATTAAATTTATTGAGCATATCCTAAAAAGCAAAGTTGCAAAGGTCAATGACGTTAATGAACTTCAATTAATACTATCGTTTACACTGCGAAAATGTGTGAGCAATATTATTGCCAAAAAGTGGTTTTCAATGATTGCACTCGTTTCATTATTAGTTCTGCTGTCATTGATATCCTCGTTTTCGCATTATTTCCATTTTATTGCTTCGAGACTGCATTGTCAATAAAATCAATTTTGATGTCGAAGTGCGCATAAGATTTTTTAGGTAAATTTGTGTGTTTAGATAAGTATATTTTCAATTTATATAGTGTTGTTGTATCGAACAGATGTGAAATAGTGCTTTTATTATTGAAATTAAATTCATCTTTAAATATAATACAAAAGATGAGAGAAAACGGCAGCATTGGTAATTTAATTTCGATACCGGGATCTCGCTAATGTGATAACTAACCAAATCTTGACAGACACTTTCATTGCATTGGACATATTTGCTTTCTGCTTCTTTACCAATTTGATTGAGATTGTCTGCGATTGTTCATAAAGTCCGTAGGATGACACATAGATGGAATATTTTCCATATGATTTTTATTTAGTACAAACCTTCAAACGATACGTGTATACATTTGACAGCAATCTGACTATTGATTCGTGAGTTATAGCATTTTGTGTGAAGCAACT
>JANSTU010034417.1:0-11660 GCA_027564075.1 Bolitophila hybrida
TATGCGGTTGAAATCGGTAAACTACCGATTTCATGTTGTTGTAATCGAAAACGATGCACAACTTGACACAATTTATTTATTTTTTTGTTTGCCTATTTACAGAATCATGCGAACGATCATAAAGGGACCTCGGGTTCAATAAAATAGAAATGCGTTCACGTATGATCAAACAGGAATGCCGTTATAAATAGCTACCACGCACACAGCATCGATAAAGCTTTGCCTACATATATGATTTTTATTGACTAACAAACACTTTTAGTTGTTGATGCTGTTGGCTATAAGTTTTAGTCTTTGCGCTTGCAAAGCGTAATCAGACACAGGTCAGGTAGGTATACATCAAGAGTTTTGGCACACACACATAATCACACAACCATATGTTATTTTATTTATTAACTGCTGGTATTTACATAATTAGATCTTCAGTTGTAGTTGTGGTTATGTTTTCGGTTTGATCATACGCGTGTGATCATTTTTTTGTCAGCGTTGTTCGCGGACGGTTTATAAGGGATTTCGGAGCAACGAAGCTCAGGTCAGGTATCAGTGATATGCTGGGTATCCGATGCGCGGTGACTGGTTGCACAGTAGAGGTTGATTTAGCAGATCCTATGTTTCCGTTTCCCATCGAAATGGTTGGCACAAATGGAACTGCTGGCGGTTGGTAGGCTGTCGCATTTTGCCAGGCATTGAATTGAGGCGGTGCATTCCACGATGAGAAATTAGGACCACCAGAACTCCATGGCTGGCTGGACGTTGTACTGGATGATACATAGTCTGACCAATCGTCATCATCGCCGTTTTGGTGCTTGAGTATATGTTGGTTGATGACGTGCGTAATCGGTTGAATGTTACTGCTACCCCCAGATACAAAATCAGTCCATTCATCGTCTGGAGTCTTTGGTTTTGGAACAATGCTTTCCAATGGTTTTGGTATGGTACGAGCAACCGGAAAAATAGCTTCAAGACGTGCCATCTCATCGGGGTCGATTCCTGGATCTGGCCAGTTTATACTTGAAGCTTCTACGGTTGGTATTGGAGGCTTTAGTACGGACACCGTCTGTGGTATTAGAATCTCGGTGGGTTTTAGAGTAGCAGAAGAGAATGGCGGACACAATGTACTTGAATTATTTAACAATAATTGAGAGGTACGATTTTCCTGGGTCGAATTAAGTGGACGAAGAGGTACGATAGAAGGTACTGCGGTCGATTTGTCAGTTTCAACCGACTGAAAGTCAGCGAACTCATCAGACTCAGCATCGTTCGAAGTTTTTGTTGAAAACATACTATCAGTTGGTGATATGCCTATCACAGGTTTTGAGAATTCTTTGTATGCCGAGGGTGGTTTTACGGCTGGTTTTTCGTGTTCAAAATTGTTATCAATTTGTTCTTTCATCGACGGATGGCACTTTTCTTCAACACTAGTTTTGTAGGAGGTAAATTGATCAAAATCCTCTAGTATAGCACCAGGACTCTCCCAGTTTATAATAACCGGTGCTGCAGAAGCTCTAGTCGGTTGTAAGATATTCATTTCAATAGGTTTTTTTGTTTCCACAGGAACCGACTGGAAGTCAGAGAAATCATCGTTATTTGGGCAACTAGAGCTTAGTTTCTCGGGATCGTACTCGATGTCTCGATACTCTTTCTTCACAACCATTTCATTGATAATAATTCCAAATCCTGCCGCCTTGTCGTAGTCTACGGAAATGGGATCAATTGGTTTGCTAATAACTTCCTGTGATTGCGGTCCGGCGTTGGGAATTTTGTTTGGTGTAAAAATATGCGTTTCTTTGAGATGAACATTACCGCATGGAATTGCATAATGTTGCTGATGTGTGAGCATAGCTTCGGGCAAGGGCAAATCGTAGGCATTGAGGTCACGACTAGATTGACCTATGTAAACGTTATCGATCGGTGGAGTGACTTGAGAGATTTCGGTAGTTGCGGTGGTGGAAGTTGTGTTACCGGCTGTGATAACAGCGACGGTGTCTGACGTGGGTTCGGATTCGGTCGTGATCGGCCAATCAAGCTCAGTCCGCGCCGGCTGAGCTTTTGTAGGGTCTGCCTTGTGTATGATTTCTTGGACCCCTTAAAATAGTTGTATGTTAATTAATCAAACTTACAAAAATACATTAAGCTAAGGGATTATTTTAAGCCACCAAATTCAAGCAAACTGTTAAGTACCACTGGCCTAATCATGTTTTTTTTATTATTTAGCCTAAGCCACCGATATTTATGATTAATAGATACAAAACATACACGCACATACAAACTCATTCAGAAACGAACATTTTTTTCATAGAGTTGACTTACTAAAATCCAAATATTTATCAAACAATCCGAATTGATTATGATAAGTAGTTTTGTTGTTGTTTTGGTTAGCATTATCCAACACCGGAATGTTGTTAGTATCCATTGCAGACCATGACAATGAAGATGATACGGTCGTCGTGACGTCATCACCGTTGTCGTTGTCATCGTAGTTCGTAATGTATTCGTTAAAGTAACGACCGTCACCAAAATTGTTTGCGTACGGGATTGAAGACGGAACGAGCGATGGGATTGTTGTAGCAGGGTAGGTCAAAGCGGAACATGTAGAGGAATCAAGTATTATTTTATCTAGATTAGCTGCCACCACTAGTTGTTCTAGGTCCAATAGTAAAGTGTGTGCGTGTGATGCTGAATACAAACAATTATACGAAAAAACCATATGATTTTTAGAGGAAAATAACGGAAAATGTATTGTACGTAATTAGTTGAATAATATAAAACAAAAATAAATAAACTATATAAGACTAATTCAGGAAAACTAGGCAGCTAAGGTAATAATAATAAATAATATCATAGTTTTAGTTGTATTTTTTAAAAATTATTAATTTAAGTGTGAATTTAAATTTAAAAAAAATCATATTATAAAAAAATTAAATAATTAAAAAACATAAATTCATTTTCCATTTTTTAATAAAATTAACAGAAATGCACATCACAGAAAAAACGTAGAATTATATTTAATTTTAAAACAATTTTTAGCAACTCATATGGCAACAAAGTGTAACAATGTGTGTGTGTTGGGTGAAGAGAAGGCAAATTTTGAGTGTGTGTACATTATATCCAGATACTGACTATTATTAAAAAAATAAATAAATAACATAACAAAAGCAAAGCAAAATTGATACCTAAACCATAATTGTATACTTGTACATAAAATCTATAGGAGTAAACATAAACACTGGCATACCGTCCAATGGGTTAACCAGACCCGAGCTATTCCAATCAAATTGTGCGGCGGGCACATTAATTGTTGTTTTAGTAGCGGTGGTCTTCGGTGTTCCAGTTAATTCCGTTGGTTTCATTGGCTCCAATGGGCTGAAGCCTAAATTCGCAGCAAATCGTGGCATTGCACTGTTCCACTGACCACCATATAACTAAATAGTGAAATTATATTTAAAAAAATTAAATAATTAATAATTAAAAGTAAAAAATTACAATATTTCTCGAGTCAATGCCGAGTGCAGTCACAAGCAATGTTTTCCCAACCGAACTGATCCACTGGTGCTCGAGTGCCTTACAGTTCTCGAAATCCTGCAGAACCTGTTTTGTTTTGTTATTTTCAAGCTCAAGGTCATCAATGCTCGACATTTCAGGCTCATTTTCATCAGAATCGTTTATTTCTCCAGGAAACATCATGTCAAGCAACGGTTTGATATTTGACGAAATATATTTTAAATCTGTAGAAACTGCTGGCATAGAAACCGGAGCAGCTTGGCTAAAATTACTAAAATCACCAAAGTCATCATCATCCGCAACATCGAGAGTGTTAGTCTTGTTAAGTGGAGTAGCATTTGTATCAACAATTCCTACAGGAGGAACAGCTTCACCACTAAAAGCAGAAAAATCTTGGAAATCATCGAAATCGTCGTCATCGTTTTCAGCATTTAATGTTGCGGTCTCTTTTTGAATTTTATCTATTGGCAATATCTCACTGGTCACTTCGACTGGAGCAAATGACTCAAATTGACTAAAATCAGCAGCAAACTGATTGTCGGCTGCGACTTCAAAAGGCTGAAATTCATCATCTCGAAAAGTATCTGGACCACTCTCTTCTACAGGTGAAACAGTAGTTTC
Source organism: Bolitophila hybrida (assembly GCA_027564075.1). Taxonomy (NCBI): domain Eukaryota; kingdom Metazoa; phylum Arthropoda; class Insecta; order Diptera; family Mycetophilidae; genus Bolitophila; species Bolitophila hybrida. Next base: position 4,123 of record JANSTU010034417.1, read on the forward strand.
AATGACCTTATAGTCATCGGTTTGAAATTTATTAGATATACTGTCTTCTATTGGTAATACTGTTGGCTCGAATACAGCATAAACATTTGGATCAGAAACATATTGTAACTGATCTTCTAAGACATTATTATTCTCATTTTCACATTGATTTTTGGTCGATAATTCGTCTCGTGCAATATCAGAGATAACATCGAATGTAAAATTACTCTCACAAACATCATTGTTTTTACTTTTCTCTATTCTGTCATCCAGTGAATGTTCAGTTTGATCATACTTTGAATCGTCAAATCCAATTGACTGTTTAGTATCTAATTCAAAAGGAGAGTCCAATTGATTGTGATCGGGTATTGATGTAAAGCGCAAGCTCAGCGATGGCGGACTCGTGCTAAGGTTACTATGTGAAACTTGGTCAAATTCATCGTCATGCTCAAAACTGTCGGTCGATGAAAGTACTAAGGACGGTGGACTCTCACTTCGGTATTTGAAAGCACTCACAGGACTATGCTGCTGGTTTGATGAAAGTTCATTGATGGGTGATATCAAACTGTTTTTTCTGAATGGTGCATCGTCCAGTGGAACGTCAACTGATTGTATGACATCAAATTGAATCTCACTCAAGGAATCAGTACTATTTTCGGCTATAATAGGACTCTCAGCAAAAACATTGGTGTTTAGGTCAAGCGATTGATTTTTTACATCTTCCGATTTTATTGAATGGGATACTGGTGATGTAAAATTACTTTTTGTGGGTGAATTAAGTAGATCTTCTGGTAGTGGCAGCTCAAGTTCGTCAGAAGTATTAAGTATTCGCGGCGAGGCCGGCAACGATGAATCTAAAAATTATATTATTTATAAAGGTTTAGTCTAGAGTTCTATAGAATTTAATAAGGGACAAATCGGTAATAAGAATAGTTGGCCTTGGAAACATACATTAGCTTAATATAGATTTTTATAGTGGATGATATATTTAAATCAAATTTAAATAAATATCTATTCCAAAAAACATGATAGACGATCGTTATGATTACTTAAAAATATTGAATATTATACAAAAATGCTGCTTAAAGAAAAACAATGCAAATTGAAACTAATAAGCAATAAAATAATAAATTAAAGTTTAAATGTATACCATAAGCCATTATTATCTTTATCTTGATAACGACAATTTAAGTATACGCTTTATCTAATATTAGGTAATTTGAATTAAAAGTTAACAATTCAAATCAGTAGAAACTTACCGTCAAACTGATTAAAATTCTCCTCAACCGTGTCAAAAGGTCCAAAATCATCGTCGTTGTCGAATTCAATTGGCGGAGGTGTGTCACAAACAAGTGGAGGAATTGAATTCGACATTATTCAGCAAAGTTATTTTCTTCGATCGTAGCTTAAACTAATTATACAGACAAAATTGCGCAAAAATTGTTAATTAATCGCAAAAATTTAGGTCATACACTAAAACTAATTACACCTTGACAGTTGTCGTAAAGATTATGATTGCACCATTCCACTAACATTGAGTTGTACTATATATTTTAATTATAATTGCAACCACATTTCCATTTCGAGTTATTATAGCTGAATCAGTTCATTGATAATATGTCATTGAAACTTTTCTTCTTGATGACAATTATCAGAAAATCAATACGCGAATTTTCAACATAAAATTCCGAAGCACACAAAAATAAAAAAATAAAATGTAAATTGACGACGTGTTACACTTGAGCAAACTGCGTTATTCGACAAACGATTCCCATACACATATACACGGATACAGGTGTACAACAGATACTGATAACGCACCAAGCGGTTATGTGTTTTATTTTTCCTGTGGTATAAAATTAATTGAAAAAGGGAAAACTCTGCGACGAGAATATAGTCAATATTGCACAAACGAAATACACACACATACTTAAACGATGACGGGAGTGACACAGTTTTTATTATGCCATTTAACTGAATCCTAATTGTTTTGACATTGCACAGGCACTTTAAGGGTCATGCTATCGGTTGGTTTGACTCAGACGATGACCGATAGAAGCTGTTGCAATTAACATAGAGTAATAATTGGTGAAATCATAGTTTTTACAACGAAACAGGTATTTTGTGTGTTGTGTGAAAAAGTGACACCTCAAAAACACTTCGCACATACAATTAAAACTTCTATATGCCAGCAGTGCTATGTTGATTTGACGGTTGTAGAAAGAACTTAATTTCTTGAATAGGCTTTTCAGTGAAATTAGGGTTTGTTTCCAATGTTACCGCTGCGAAATTGTAAAACGTATTATCTCTATTTCGAAACACATTCACAAGAACCGATGGGAACAGGGTTACAACTCAGGTAGATTATATCTCGGATTATATCAACCTATTTGATGGCCATGCGTTGCATAGCGTAAAAACGATGAAATTACATATACAGTTTTGTGTATATATTTAATTTATTACAAAACATGAGTATTTAAATGAACATTTAAATTAAAATTATTTAATTTAATAACTGGTGGTGCCTAAACCGCTACCCTGCTAAAATGCATGAACATTTGTTACAGGCTAGTGTAAAATATTTGTGAAAGCAGAATCTGCAGATGTTGTGACAGCAAATATATTGGATTCAACGCACGTACAATACATTTAGGTAGCATTCCAAAATAGTAGCTTCATTGTAGTAGGCAGTGTGTGAATAATGTTCACAAAATAGCACACTGATTTGATTATATTACTTATAATTTATTACGCCGCTTTGAATTAGATAATAAAACCTCCTTTATGTCTTCTGAATTTTTTTTTCAATAAATCTGAATTTAAAATACATACATTATGTCGATGTAGATGTGTACCTACATAAAACATATATGCACTTGACAGTCGACACTCGTAGACAAAAAACTCATCGAGTAAAACCATTGAATGTTTAGTGACATTTCTATAGAAAGTTACATACTCCACAATTAAATCGCCATAATGTCGACTAAATGCGAGAGCTCTCCAAAACTACTAGTTCTTATCTAGACGGTCATCTTGCACGACAATCGATTTAATGGATTAGTGTCTTACGTTAGCGTATGAATTGACAGCTTTTTACGTCGGTCAAGGATTGCTTTAATTACTTAATTAAATAAAATTTAAAAACAAAATAAATAAATTATATGAGAACGCACTCCCGTAAAAAATAGTGCTGCCACATACTTACACTTGACATTTAATAAAACGTAAATGCGTACGGTGTTCGCAAACACAAAAGAATAAAAGCCTATTCAGAAATTGCATATTGCAAACAAAATGTCCGTATTGTAAACAAAAGTGCAAATTCCTTACATATTTTTTATTAAATTACGCGCAAAGTACTCAACAATTCACAACGTAAACTATGTAAATTACATAAAGAGTAACCGGCCAGCGGATTGAAATAAAAATCTTGTAAATATTTTATCTTTTCTATGCGTTGCGACCAATTCCGAATTCGTTAACCTAGAAACACATGTACTTTTTTTGTATACGAATAAGAATTGTTATGAATTAGAAAACTAAATTTCAAAATCAAAACAAAAACAATAATACAAGATGAAGGTGTCCGAAGATCTTCTGGACTCGATGTTCTACGTTAATAATGACCTGAAATTTGATAGTCTAAAGGTTGAAACGTTAGACATAGATATGAACGCGTGTTCTGTAATTCCACTGGTGCCTTCGTCAATGTTAGATTATATGAGTTTAAATGACTCAACTGTGGACTATGAAAGCACCGAATTGAGTACCTTCCGAAGCGATGATTTTGTGCCGGCAACGGTGGCTGTGAACACTGAGTCCAAACGAAACAAACGAAAGCTGTCATTGCCAAAACGGTCGGAAAACCACTTGGAGCCACATCTAGGTATTATTCGTTTATATCTATATAAATACATATAATTTTAATTGGAAAATTTTATTTTTAGGTTATACTAATGAGGCAGAGTTTAATACAACGCAAAAAGGAGTGCATCTGACAGTAATTTCAAAGATTGTTAAAAAACCGGTCAATATTGAGCAACCTGTGAATGGTAAATAATATTAAATGTACTGATGTACTTTAATGTCCTTTTGAATCTGTCTTCCGACGTTTCCACAGCACTAAGACTGCCATCACAAAAGTCTGTGAAGACATTCGTAACAACATAGACTAAAGATGTGCAACTGCCTTAGTATTGCTTGATTTACTTTTGGCCTGCAATCTTATTTACTCGCATTTATCAGGTGGAAAACAATGTGTTACAGTAAACGGGGTGCTATCAAATTATGCTCCAATCTTTTCTGGTGTTCCACAGGGTGCTGGGCGACTCCTCTTTTCTATTTACATTAATGACATCACTACTGTCTTGAATAACTCAATCGTCGGTGTGGACCTGTTTGCTGACGATTTCCAGCTGTATTGATAATCTGAATTTCGTCCAAAATGCGGTATTAAACTGGTCCACCACAAATAAACTAGTTGTAAATGTAAATGTTTTAAAGTCACAAGCCATTATCATATTTAACCAACAAATTGATACTAATAATTATTTTCTGTTAAAAGTAAACAACTCAAGCATCATCTATTCGCAAAAGGTTAAAAAAATAGTTTTAATGCTTAATTCTACTTTGACTTGGGATGATCAAATTTCTCCAATATGCTCTCGGGTCTACGGAGTACTCCGCAAACCGTGCACCTTTCCAGCTACGCCGTAAACTAGTATTATCCCTTGCTATACTATATACTTTCTTAACGGAGATTTGGTATTTTTCAACTGCAGCATAGTGTGCAAGCATAAACTGGAAATGTGTTTTAATGCTTGCGTTACATTTGCTTTTTGTTTCATGAAATCTGACCCTATTTCTCAACGCGAAAACAGTTTAATAGGGTGTTCCCTATATTTACAAATTGAATAATGTCCGTATTTCTCTGTAATATTATTGATTGTTCGTAAAACAACATAAAAGTATCACCACCCTTTTAGACATACATTTATTAACAAAAAACATGAAATTAAACGAATTTAGACATGCAATTGTTTTATTTAAGCATTTCGACGCACATTCACGTCATCTTCAGAATTCATGTGCATTGAGCTTAATATTAAATCAGCACCACATAATTTAACGTCTCCTTTTATGCTCTGATGGTGCTATAAATTTGCATTTTTTTATATATTACATTAATATAACTTAATTATACTCGTTTTTATCCCTTATGTACGTCTCTATCAAATATGAAATGTTTATGTTACCTTTAACCTATCCATTATCCCATATTTCCTTTAGCGAATTGTGAAATAGTCGCCCTTCTGGCACCTTTATTTGTGTTCAATTTAGTTTAGTATAAAATGATCATATTATTCTGTAAACTATCTTTAAATAAGGTGTATGCCTTTATAGTTTATATATTTGTTCAATAAATAAATAAAGATATGAAATATTTATTTCTATATTTTGTTTAGAACTACCACTGCCAGTTGATGTTCCTGCTCTAAAACCGCGGATAATATATATGTGTCACAATTGTCAGGCCTGTTTTACCGTGCGCCAGGATTTTGAGCGACACTACCGAAATTCATACCAAAAAAATCCGTTGTACACATGTCAAATATGCAACAAACAAATGGAGAATATGCGCTCGTTCCGAGGTCATTACTATCGACACTCGTCTGGAACAAAGTTTTCCTGCCAGAATTGCTCAAAAATGTTTATTAATCAACATTTGCTCACTCAACATGAACTACAACACAATATTAATGTACGATATAAATGCAGTGAGTGTGATCGAAGTTTTAGTGATTCAAACGAATTCAAGAAACACCGGCGTGAACACAGAACGGAAGCCAACAAGGAACCAGCAAAATGGAAGTGTCCTGAATGTGGTAAAATGTGAGTTTTTTATATTAATATATGGTAAACAATGCTTACATTATATTTATTATTATAGGCTGATGAACCGTGCCAGCATGTCAATGCATGCTAAAATCCATAATAACGATCGACAACATGAATGTCAGGTGTGCCAAATGAAATTTGTTCAAAAAATCAATTTGATAAGTCATTCAAAACTGCACACAGGAGAGAAACCTTACAAATGTGCAGAATGTGATAAAGAGTGTGATTTTTTACCTTATTTTTTTTCATGTGTCTTAAATTAATTTTAAATTTTAGATTCGTTGGTAAGGCTCAACTGATCCGTCATCGCAATTTACATCAGAACGTACGATCATTTAAGTGTGAAAAGTGCGGTAAGATGTACAAATCTGATCGAGATCTAAAGCTTCATGAAATGGTACACTTAGAGCAGCGACCTCATCCGTGTTCGCACTGTGACAAAACGTTCTTAAGCAGCTCAAAACTCAAACAACATTATAACATTCACACGGGCAACAGACCGTACAAGTGCAAATACTGTGCAAAAGATTTCACAAACTTTCCGAACTGGATGAAGCATGTCCGACGACTACATAAAGTTGATCATAAGACAGGTGAACAACTGCCAGGAGCCAATAATACTGGTAACATTAAAGTAGCAAAAGTAAAATCCAAGAAAGTGGTACGCGTAAAGACAAGTAGTATTTCAGCAGGAGAAATTGACACAATTGAATTAGTGCCTTCGACAATTATGTCAACAAGTAATACACAATCGGAGACTGAAGAGCAAAATGTGACACGTATTCTTTCGATGAGCGACGATACATTTCCGCTTAATACGTCTGATGATCTAGACCGTGCTAGATCCATACTAATGCAACAAGCTCTTGATATGGAAGAAGATAATCTTCCGTTTCCATCAATAAAAGACAAGTCCGAATTGCTTCCGTCTTCGTTTGACATTTCGTCTTACTATACGCATTTGCATTCTGCTAATGGTGAACTGTCACGTACGATTCCGCTACCCCCTATCACTACTATGAAGCACAAACGAAATTTCATCGATCATACATCAGTACATTTACTTTTTCCCACAAATGTTTTATAGGTTTACATTGTGGGGAAACGGAAACAAGCGCCAAATATAAAACGCACTCATTATATCCTATACATAAGTCGGTGAGTTTATTATGTTATGTCACCGATTTACTTACACATTCCAAACATACATAATTGGCGGAATGATTTTTTGTCAAGTGAACTGCATTTTCGTCACCAATTATTATATATATGTATATATATATATCAGACACAGTGTATTTTAAATATGTTGATGCTCTGTCTAACTGTTTTAGTCACATCAACTTATTAATTACTGACACTGTATTTGATGTAGGATATTTTAATTTGCATTTAGTCAAATGGGCGGCTGATAGCTGATAGATTGTTGCCTGCAGAGTTTGGAACGGGTGTTGAGACAAGCATGCTCTTTACACTTTTGAGTCAACATCTGTGTCAACTGAATAGCATTGTGAATTTTCAGGATCGACTTTCAGATTGGGTGTTTTGTAGCAACTCTGACGATGTAACTGTTGAAATATGCGCTAGTCCGATGAGTAGAGTTGATGTTTATCATGTTCCGATCGAAATAAAATTCGAACTTAGCGTGAGTAATG
>JANSTU010034428.1:0-11659 GCA_027564075.1 Bolitophila hybrida
TTTGGTAACAAAACCAGTAATTTTGTGTCATCTATGTAACTAATTGTTATGTCCTGCCTTTTTGATACACATTTTTCATGCATTTTGTAGACTGTAGTTGTCAACTATGTGTGATAATACTGGGGTTGACGGTTGGGCTTCTTCTTTTACTTTTGTGTTTAATATTGTTTCGAGAATGCCGAGGAGAATGCTACATGAGTTGTTTAAAAAATTGTGTCCAGTTCAAATGTTTAAACGTTATGATGCGCAAACATACACATTAAATAGTTTATATGTAAAATAAAATAACGTGCTTCAAACACAACAAAATTTACTATGTACATTATGAGCCGAGGCTATGACAAATGTTTGAGCAAATTAACGTACGATCGAGCTGCTCCCAAAAATGCATAGAAAAGTCATAAATTATATAAAAAAAAAAAATCAGATTAGCATTTTAAAACACAATACAATTTACTATATATATATTTTACGCCGGGCCAATATGACGGCGCTATCTGCATTGAATTTCTAAATTATAGATATATATATACTTTAATGATAGCAACCGATGCATACTTCATACCTATAATAAGTAAATATTCACAATAGTGTTTTCCTCAACTCGGGGCTCACTGCTATCTGCTATAATATAATATAAAATGGCCTCTTTCACTTCATATTACAAGAATTAGAATCTACAAATTCTTGAACATTGGCGAATTGACCTGCAAGCTATGCGCATTTATTTCGGAATCTGCAAAGTGCAATTTTCATAGAATATTTATATTTGAATCGTATGTAATTCGAAAGTTCGTCGTGACAAAAAGTTTGTTCTTAATCATGTGTATCAGTTATTATTTATGTTTTTAAGTGTAATTGTTACATATAATTAAACTTTAAAAATTGGTTGAACGTGTTTTGTACCGTTAGCCGGCGACACGGTTTAACTAGAAATTTTCTTCTCGCGCTCCTAATAAGTGCGTTGTAATCATATTTTCCACAAATAAGTAGCCACTCTGAACTACACACACCCAAAATGGATCGAGCGATTGCTAAGAAGTCCAAACCAATTATGATAGATCCTATGATTATTCCGCGAGTTAAGCAGGTATGTGTATAACCGCCAGACCCAAATGTTAGGTTATGTGTGTTGCTGCGCGTTTGCAAATGTTGCATAAATTGTTGTTGTTTTTCATGTATAGTATTTGGAAGAGAATGTTCACCAGACATATGTCGATGTAGGCGTTATGTCGCGAATGTTACAGGATCGCTATCGAGAATATAGTCGTCGAAAGGCTTTACCATTTCGACAAATGGTAGATCAAGGTTTGTGTTCAGATTCCAATGACAGCATTGAATTTACGTGTGTTATTTTAGCCTACAAAACTGTTTTGCATAGCTATGGATTGGACAGTAATCCAACATCGGATGACGAAAATCCTAGTTCTGATATAGAACTAATGGAGGTATTTATTTTAACTAAAAAATCTATAAAAATAATTTTAATTTTTTGTATTTTTTTTTAAAGGATCTTCCTGCCAAAGGCGGTCGTATGAGTAATATCATGAACAATATGTACATGAACAGTAAATCTTCTTCCATTGTGGCAGCCCCGGTTCCTAATGCAGGTGTCTCTATTAATATCAGCAGTGATGACAGTGACGGAGACGATAATGACAATGAAGATGATGACGAAACTGTTACACCTGTCAATCATTCTGCAAAAACTTCAGTAGTTTCCAGTGATGCAGCTAATACCGGTAAATCAGCCTATACATTCTCATACACAAATCGACATAATTGTATTCTTGTTTAACCGTTAGCCGGTGTTGTGGTGCCAAGATCAGTTACAATTACAAAACTTCGTACGAATGATACGGTCAAAGAGGCTAACACATCGTTGTCCAGTAAATCTGTGCCAGTACAGCCAGCCAAGAAACGTAAGATGGATAAATCGGATAATGAAGTGTTCACCAAAAAAATGCAAAAAATTAAATCCAAAGGTGCCGTAGCGGCCAATACGACGATGGCGCCCAGTGCCCCTAAGATAGCGAAAAAGTACAAACGCGAAGTCAACGTTCAGACATCGATCAAAACATTCCGAGATATTGGTGGAATGGATAAGGTTCTGTTGGAATTGTGCGAACTGTTATTGCATATCAAGCATCCTCAGATCTATCGACATATTGGACTGCCACCGCCGCGTGGGTTCTTATTGCATGGACCGCCCGGCTGCGGAAAGACACTACTAGCACAGGCTATTGCTGGTGTAAGTATTAAAATTCAGACTTAATTTTTATAATATATATTACTTTTTAAAAATATTGCAGCAACTTGAAGTAGGTCTCATTCAAGTGGCCGCTACTGAACTAGTTGGTGGAGTGTCTGGTGAATCTGAAGAGCGCATTCGTGAGCTCTTCGAACAAGCAGCTGCGATTGCACCTTGTGTTTTATTTATTGATGAAATTGATGCAATTTCCTCAAATCGATTGAACGCACAAAAGGATATGGAACGTCGTATTGTGGCACAACTTTTGAGTAGCCTGGACGGATTATCGAAATTTCCAAATGGTGATCAGGTGCTAATTCTTGGAGCTACTAATCGCCCGGACTCTTTAGATCCTGCTTTACGTCGTGTTGGTCGCTTTGATCAGGAAATATGCTTGGGTATTCCGGATCGCGTGGCTCGTTCTCATATTTTGCGAGTAATCTGTGAAGATCTGGCTCTACAGTTGCCCTTTGACTATGATGAATTGGCTGCATTGACACCGGGTTACGTGGGTGCTGATTTGCTTGCTTTGGCCACACGAGCTGCTTCGCTGGCCGTTAAGCGTGCTTTCACCGCTAAAGAAGCGATTGCCAAAAAAAAGCACAGCTCATTCCGAAGGAAATTAAATCCAGTTATTGATACGGTTGATTTAATCGATGATGCATTAATTATGGAAGTAGACTCAATTATTGAATCCTGCAATAGTCCGTTGAGGAAGAAAAGTAAATTTGTGGAAAATGGTCTTGAAGTTTCCATTGATATTACCGAAGACGGAAAGATAAATCCAGTGGCAACTGGAACTACTCCATCTATAACTGATACTACACCAATTGTAAATGAGACTACACAAACTGTATCTCAGATTTCTCCAATTGTAACTGAGACTGTGGACGAGGTTAAGCCCGATGAAGCTATAAAGGACAAAGTTCCAGAAGACATTGTTACCGAGTTACCAGATGCTAAAGAGATAAATACAGAAACAAATGAGAAAGCTTTGGATGCTGATATCAATAAAGTTGCTTTGCTTGGAGAAAACAAATCAGCAAAAGAAACAAGCACTGAGACTGAGAAAAACAATGAGACAGAAACCAAAAAATCTGAAACCAAAACCATAGAAATAGCTGCCGAAGTCGTTGATGAGAAAATGATTGTAGTCGAAGATGATGCAGACATCAAGCCAGTTGATGAAAAAAATGATATCGAGGTCATCGAGGTACCCGAAGAGACCGACTATGAGACTAAGGTTCGCGATGCAGCTTACAAACTACACCTAAATCTTGACGAGATGTTAAACTGGCTCAACGATTCATCCCCATTGATGAACGAAACAGAAATGAAAAATTTATGCATTACTATGTTGGATTTTAAAGAAGCTGTTAAACTTGTTCAGCCATCGGCAAAGCGCGAAGGATTCATAACTGTTCCGGACGTTACTTGGGATGATATTGGTTCTTTACGTGACATTCGCGAAGAACTCCAGCTGGCAGTTTTGGCTCCTGTTAAGTTTCCCGAGAAGCTTTTGCAATTAGGTCTAAATGCACCGTCCGGTGTGCTTCTTTGCGGACCGCCCGGTTGTGGTAAAACATTGTTGGCCAAGGCTGTGGCAAACGAAGCTGGTATTAATTTTATATCTGTAAAGGGGCCCGAGTTACTGAACATGTACGTGGGTGAGAGTGAACGAGCAGTTCGTCAGTGCTTTCAGCGTGCCCGAAACTCAGCCCCGTGCGTAATATTCTTTGATGAGTTTGATTCGTTGTGTCCTAAGCGGTCTGACTCATCAGAGGGAGCGTCTGGCTCACGTGTAGTCAACCAACTGCTCACTGAAATGGACGGCATTGAAGAGAGGCGAGGTGTTTTCTTGATGGCCGCCACTAATCGACCGGATATAGTTGATCCAGCTGTACTCAGGCCTGGTCGGCTTGATAAGATTTTATATGTTGGACTACCTTCTGTGGCCGATCGCGAAGAGATCCTAAATGCTCTTACCAAAGTAATTAATATTATTATCGTAATTCCTTGAAATCTAATTATTCCTTTTTTCACAGAGAAAAACCAAACCCACACTTGACGAGGACGTGGATATTACAGAACTTGCCAGTCTTACTGTGAGCTATACTGGTGCAGATTTGGCAGGACTCGTACGCCAAGCGTCTCTACACGCACTCAAGGAGTCCCTCTCGGACACATCTATCGACAGCGATGAGTCGATTAAAGTGAGCAAAAAACACTTTTTGCAGGCACTGTCACATATCCGACCATCCGTTTCCGAACAGGTTATTCTCATACAGAAAAAATATGTTTTTTAATATACTCACACATAATTTTTATTCAGGATAAAAGACACTACGAGAAACTACGACTCAAGTACGTTCTGACACCAGCCGCAGCAGAGGTCACACTATAAATTGCGGTCATTTGTGCCTCCAGACTTCCAGCATACTAAGTACGCCATACGCCAATTACCTGGAATACCATATAAGTAATGAATCGACGTGGTGGTGTGTGTCTGACAAACTATGAATTATATTTTATTTTTAACACCCGCCGTCTTTATAATTGTTATGTACCCTAGAGCCTAGATGACAAATCTAGCAGCGTACGCGTTCAAATAAAATTGGTTTCCTTACATTTTCATTATAATATTTAGTTTTTGTTCTGTTGTAGATAGTATTTTTCTTGATGATTGAGACGACTTATCTTGTCTAGATAGAACTGGCATTTGTTTAAATTTCCTTATTTATCTCTTCATTCTTGAGTTCCTTATTGCTGGCTGGTTTCCCGATCAGTTCAGAGTAAGAGGTACGGGTTTCCTGTAGTACCGTTATATCATGGCGTTAATCTAAATTCTAAAATAATAATACATTTCAAATCTTCACGTTTTAATCAATTAATTTTATTAAATTAATTATTTCATTTATTTCTATTAAATACATTATATTCCTAAATTCAATAATAAAATATAACAGTTTTAATCTATTTGACGACCGAAGTGCGCCTAATACATTTCCTTTGAGCTCGCCGAATTTAATTTCGGTTAATAATTATTTATACAGATACATACATATATATATATTTATCAAAAATGTGTGTTTAAATAAAGATAATTTTTGTGTGCATCAGTCTTACACATCATTTCTATTGAGAGATCAGAAATTTAGGAAGAAGTTAACGGTAACGAGTACAACACAAGTGACAGCCCACAGTAGAACGAATACAAGCCACCAGGTACTATGAAACGGACTACGAAAATCGTTTACGATTCCACGTCCCAGTAGATCGGCACACATACGCCTGGCCGAGTATACAACACATATCGGAAAGATGTACTGAATACCGGTACCGGCATAGGATCCAGTGAAACCAACTAGGCTAGTCAAACTGTCCGTATAATAGGTAACAAGTACCGGTGGCACGATGGCCAACAGTGGGAAGAGTACTTGGCGTAGTAGAAAATTATAGGATTCAAGACGTGTTGTGTCCAGGAAGAGGGTTTGTAGATTGTTACGCAATGTGATCGCAATTATCGGGAAGCTCGCTGACAGTGTAAATACTGGAAACAGTGACAAAAAGTACTCGATAGCTATCAGGATGATCGAAGACTGACCAGCGCTCGGAACGAAGTTTAGTGTGTAAAGGTCTTCGAGATTTGCGAAAGCAAAAGCTCCGGTCAAGGCTAAGCACAGGTAGAATCCGCAGATGATTACGTAGTCTAGCGAGATGAGCGGTTTGAGGCTTTGTTTGTCGGTTATGGGTGCAACGAGACTGGGTAGCGAATGGTGACACATAAATGAGTAGACACAGGCACCGAAGAGAGCGGGAACACCCATTATGTTGGCTGCCGGTGGATTTCCCTGGCGCCCCTCCGAGGCCAAGCGATGTATAGCAATGCTGATCATCACCGAGAAAGCTTCAACAAGAAATTTATGTTATTATAAAGGTAAACAGTATATTTAACTAGACTCACCCAGCCATCTCAGAAAAATAGTCAACATTTGAATGTACTTCGTTTTCTGTACATTAAAGAAAGCAAATGGGCCTAAAGTCATTATGAAACCAATCAGAGACAGTCTATAACAGTCCAGACGGGTTAAAGTGTGTCCCTCCCAGCATGGTTCCAAGTTTAGCATATCATCGGTAGAATTTGTGGTGAAATTACTTTGAGAACTAAAATCAATGTAATTAAAATAAAATAAATATATTATTCGGTATAATATATACTGACCACACAACGTCCCGCAACGTCTTGGCCACAGCAGCCGAATAGATGCTCAAATCACCATACAGATATATTGCTAAACACAGATAGAACAGAATACGTCCGAAATCGTTCAAAAACAATCCAGCCATTTCACCCAACTCAATCTTCTGGTCAAGAACATAGAAACGTGAGATTTGCGAAAACAGAGGTGTATGCTCGATCGTGGTATTTGGAAGTGTCGCAGCAATGCTGTCACTCTCGTCCTCACTTTCATTTGATAACTAATACCGAAAAGAATAAAAAATCATATAATTTTTTTTCAATTTATTCACGTTTACTCTATCTCTCTTGAGGAACTGCAAGCGACGCCATTGTACTACAGCATTTGCACAGGCCATTGTCTCGATAACGAACGTGACCGTCATGTAGCTGATGAAGGCCAGCACAATGATAAGACCCAGTCCCAGAAACCATCCGGCTTTGGCTAGCACTGCGGGCAATGTAAGCGCCCCAGTACCAACGATTAAATTAAAAACAAATATTAAGCCAATCTACAAGTAAATAAAAGTAATTATTCCGTAATACACTTCCCCCAGTCCCACACACTTACCCATGATGGATACTCGTCTCTTGTTTCTTCGCGCAAAGGCATTTTTCAGGGTTTAATATTGCGAATCTCAATTTTTTTAGTTTAACTTTTCATAATTGTAATGCAGAGCGCGGATTACGAAAACAAAACAAAGTTGATAATAATAATATGCAAAATACAAATGCAATACGCAAGCAAAAAAATCAGATCGATGTGTCATAACAAAAAACAAAGGAGAGCACAGATATTTAATAACCGCACATTTACAGAGGCTGTATTGTAGTGCGTACAGTACGCAACCGATGAAATGAGTGCGTTTACACCAAAAAGAAGTCAATAGCGGTATTTTTGAAAAAGGGTAAATGCAAATTTAATTGATATAAAATCATATTTAACATCTACGTCATCGGTGAGAAAACGGTTTATACGTGATCTTTGTTAAAAATAACACTTCTACATAAAGGTTAAAGTAAGAATCTTAAAATCAAAATATTTTATTATTTGCATATTTATTTATTAAAATAGCACCAGCCGTATAAATATACAATTTATTCAAATAACTTATCAAAAATTGAAATATACTGCAAATTTGTAGATGAACACATTTACCATTCAGGTATTTGCAAGATGCTTGCACATGGCTAGTATACCGATCCAACTCTCGCCGACAAGACGCTTGATTTCACCGGGCGGTGGATCAAATCCGTATCCGCCACCGGACAGCTCCATGGCCATGGCGAACGGAATATGTGCGACACCGAATGCATAGTCTGGACTGCCACCGGCTGCGAGGCCTCGCATCACTACGGCCACGCTGCCGTACCGATAGTTGGATCCGGTTTTTGTTAAAATGGCCTTTTGTCCGATGGCAGCGAGCTCATGCAGATCACGCCAGTTCTTTGGTGGAGTTCTGTGTAGAAGTATTAAGGATTATTTGGCGTTTTAAGTGTTCATAAGATATACGATTTACAAGTTTTAATAACACAAACACACATTTTTGTCAAAAAAAAAAACAGTAACTATAAAATTAGTATAATTAAAATTAAAAAAATATTGTTGGGGTATTTGACAAAATGAGCTCCTCACATTATCAAGTTTATAACCAAACTTCTTACTCTATATATATATATATATTATTGCTTACAAGTACAATGCAAACTAAGCCTACCTCGTATAACCCCATGGATACATAAATGCCTTGGCGTGCGAATGCAAAGACAAATAGAATTTACAGTGTGGTTGCAACGAGTGCATCAGCGTTTTCATAGCCTGTGTCTCAGGTTCCGAGAAGGGTGTTTCACCACGAAATGTATATCTTGAGGCCCTTGGACAAGCTCCCTTCCAGTGATAGTCAAAATTGCGATTACAGTCCGTACCGATGAATTTGCTGTTTGGCACTGGTTTTCGTGTTTTTCTCCAAAATCGGTACTAATAAAAATCCAGAAAAAATATTTTCAGTTGTTCTACCTTACAGATTTACTTACATTTGTATGGGTGTACTCATATCCATCAGCATTAACCACGGGAACGATAACAAAGTCTAGATTCTTCAATAAGCTTTTGTAACGTGTAAAGTTTTCTGTTAATTGGAAGATGCAGTAGATCGCTGTTGAAATGGAGATCCACTCACGTGCATGTATACCTCCGTCGATTAGTATTATGGATTTGGTTCCACGCTGCCCGGCTGTCGATGAACGTTTGGTGAAAAATTTAGAAGATCTAGCTGTACCGGAGCGTTTAAGGAGGACGTTCGAGTGTGAGGATCCCTGCAGAAATATAACAGCTGAAGAGGCTCGTTGCTTTGATGCAGCTCCTTTAGCGGAAGAGCGTATTTTCAAATTGGATGATTTCTTGGACACAGAAAGCACCTCCAAATTGGTTGTCAACAATGGTTCCGTGTACGAAATGCGAGCACACTTCAACGGTCTACCCTCATACGTATGACCAGCTGTGGTTACCTGCACCAAATCGGGATAGGTAGTAGCCAGATA
The DNA here is from genome assembly GCA_027564075.1 of Bolitophila hybrida. NCBI lineage: Eukaryota > Metazoa > Arthropoda > Insecta > Diptera > Mycetophilidae > Bolitophila > Bolitophila hybrida. The sequence goes on from JANSTU010034428.1 coordinate 9,030, forward strand.
ATCCAGATAATCGTTGATGTCCTGATGACGAAGATACACCGAAAATATGTCAGCTATTCGAAACACCATATCGCGTCAGCTTAACTCCCGAAGGCCCTGTCAAACAAACCGATATCGCGCCTATATATTTCCCGTTATGCGTCGTTCGTCTTCCCGTAAACTTTGCTGCCAAGAAGTTCCGAAGACCCAAACAAAAAACTTACACACGCTTGACAACCGCTCACGACCGCACGACCCGCCTCAAGTTTTTGTGTCGCGTGCATATTTTTTCTATCTATTTTCCCGGAATTGCGTGCGTGTGCGTTTATTTGTATATCTGTTCCGTTTTACATGCGGGAAACTTCAAGTTTTCCAGCGGTATGTTGATTTATGAGCATTTTTGGTTGTGTACATAAAATGCTTGTTTTTACAATATATTTTTTCTCTCCATTTTTCGAAGTAATTAAATTCCGCGTGTTTTAATTGCACTAGCGCGCATTTTCCATGCGGGCTGGAGCGGCAGCACATGCAACTATATACATACTCGGTAACGGTAATAAATTGGCAGACATTAAAAGACTATTTATTACAAATTAGTATTTACAATTTATTTGTCCGCATATTATAAATGTGGAAAAGGCACACTAAACGTTCCGTTGGTACCAGTTCATGAAATGTTTACATATAGGTATAGTATATTTTGCAGATAACTGAATTGACTTGCTGTGCATCCATTATAACTGTAATTTGCGGAAAAGTTCGAAAACTTTTTAGGCTGCTCTGTTCTTGTGTAAGTGTATGTATATGTGTATGCGGAACAACAACTACTACTATATTGCGAATATTTAAATTATTGATTAAATACATTTTGGCCAAATTGGCATAGATGTAATTATTTGATAGATTTAAAGGGTTGATGTGCCCTTATGCCGAAATTGAATTGTATAAATATATATATATATATATATATATAGTATATATATACAAAATTTTATAGTAAATTGGAATTCAGATGTCATTAAAAGTTAATATTGTGACATTTAACCATTAGATTGCAGTTTATACTTTTGATTAGCAAACTTTAAGTCTAATAAACATGTTATGGAAAAAGTTATGTGTAATTACTTTTGTAGAATTATTTTGTTTTTTTTTTACCGAGTTTTATCACGATAACAAACAACAACTATTTATACCGTTATACATAATTTTCTTCCGTGTAGTTGAGTGAGTTTTAGTGAAATTATCTTAACTTCTTCGATAAATCTGCAAGCGCTTAGAATATAAAAATTATTGCTGTCCATCATAACAAGCATGTTTCAATAAAGATTTCACAGAGACAGAAAATCTATGAACAAACTACTGTATTTACTCCGTTTTAAGATATAAATATTTACATATAATTGGTTATGTTTGGACTAAATTGAAAAATTGTATTTATGGGCTGTAAAGGGGGTAGAAACAATTAAATAATAATAAATATTACCATTTTTTTTGTTTAACCTTTTCATCATCACCAGTGTTGGGTAAGTAAATAAATGTACATGCTTTCCCCAATAGCCTTATTGCAACCTTTTTTACTGTACGTCCTGCGGCTTTTATTTTTGAAACATGTATTTGGCGAAGTAGGCGGGATAAAACTATTTTCGTCGTCCAGATGCGTTTCGATCAGGTTCGTGCAGTATCAGAATCATCAAATGTTATCGAGTGATTAACTCGTAGGAGTTGATACCAATTTGTCAGCCAAATAATCGTACGCTTTCTAATATTATTCTGGTACTGGGCAAAATCCATTCGCGGATTATCGGAAGCAGTGTCTAGCGATCACGCTTATCGACTGGTATCATGAAGAAAGGACCAAACTCACATACAACACCCCAAAAATATATTTATATATATTTGGCGCAAATCAAACCCTTAGGGATAAGAGAACATCAAAGTTTTAAAAAAAGCGGTAAAAGTAATTTTTAGTCGTGGGGGGCGAATTGTGAAATTTCAAATGAAAGATATTTAAAATACCTATATTTAAATGAAATCCTATGACACCCCCATTTAAACACAAAAAATATGGATGCCCTCTAACGAGTAAGTCAAAACATGAATGGACTGAGCGCAAATGCCCGCAGCCTCAAAGAGTTCATTTTATATAAATATATTTTATTAGGGATTGAAATATATTTTATTACATGCAACACACATTATTTATTATGACAATTAACAGAAAGTCCAGAATGCATGAATCCCATTCAAGACCTTACTGTATATAGCTAGAGAAAGAGAACATAAGGCCCACTAAGACTGCTCTTCTTGGAGTCCATTCTACTAACTAATCTAGATGCCTGAAATGTGGTAAACAGCTCAACCCGAAAAACTACTACTGAACCCAAATTAAGTGCTGCAGCTGTGGTCAGACCGAAGTGTTTTACGAATGTAGCACTTTAAATTAGTAGGTTCCTCTTGCTATTAATAGCCTATTTCTGCATAGAGATATTTCAAAAATATGCGCATGCAAAGTTGTTAGTGTCACAAATTAAGACTCCTAACCATCGGGGATGTGTTGTGAGTGTTAGAGGACAGAGCTCCAATAGGAGTAACACAGCACAAACAGCACATTAGCATGACCTGACCAGTCGTGTGAACCCGTAATGGTCAAT
>JANSTU010034439.1:0-11659 GCA_027564075.1 Bolitophila hybrida
ATTATGAAATGGCAAACCAAACTGAGCATAAATCAAGTGAAAGCTGTCAAAAAGACCATCTACGAAAAAAGTAGTGCAGTCTTGAAAACCTAACCTCTAAAAAAAACACCCTGTACTAGTTTACAAAATACATATAGTGGCCCTGCCAACTACAATCCACCCTGTACCAGCATCCGCATCGGTATGTTGAAATTTTGTCTAGTTTCAAATTGTTTCATGCCATGAATGCAGCGCATAGGTGTGAATTTTTGTCAATAAATGAATTTACAACAACAATAACATAATATACTGGTGACAAAAGTGCACTCCTCGGCACTGAATACTTCTCACCAAATCATTAGTTTATTTATTTCCACTCAACAATAATTGTAAGTTACATATACATAAAACTTTTGATTTATGTGTATTTATATATTATATATATTATAAAATAGTAATTATTATTATTATAACATTTTACAATGACAGATGTGACTGATATTCGTTCAGTAATTATGTTATTTTCCTTTGGATTTTAGTTTTCTGTTCCGCCACATTGTACGCTACTATCGAATATATGAAATTTTACGTAACTCAACAAAAACTGTTGAGAAGTCTTCGTTTTCGAGTTCAATTATGAAGAGAGATCTGCGTGTATAAAAATATACAATTACACATTTGTCCTGCACAGTCGCCAATTCAAAATTCATAATAAAATATATAAAATAGATTTATAAAATTTAATAAATGTACTAAGTAAAATGATTCTGAATAGTGTTGGCTCTTGCCAAGTCGTTTACGCGTTTTACATTGCCCGGGGAAGCTCTACATATCCGCCATCGTTGTCATCATTATCTTCCTGGTTCATTTGGTCGGTTATGTCCGTTGGTAATGTTAGTGGTTAGTTTTCATGTATAATTATATTATGTAGCTCAGTGGCGGATAAACTCTTTTACGAGTACGCCCAGACCCAGATTGCGCAGAGATTACTGGTTGCCACATCTGAGTGCTTCTTGTTTTGGTATGGATACATGTTGTATTTTTATATAATAATGTAGAGTACCGAAGTGAGAATCACTCAATATATGCTATCGCCCGCATCTGTGTATATCTGTGGTGGCTGCTGACAAATTTGACGAGTATAGTGCCTCAAGTGGTGTTGCAAATAAAATATCAATCATAAGCACATTTTTGAAATTTTGTCTTACACATATTTCATCTATTGCAACAATTTCAGATGTTAGAATATTCCTACAGATGTCGTCGCTTGTCTTAGTTGATGTTGTTCATGTAATTTTGCACTGCTCATGTAATGTCACAACAAATTTGTCCCGTCGCAGTGAGTCAAGTGTCAAACAATATTTTGACGCAACGCAAATCGCAAAGATATTAAATTTATTATATTATTTTTAAATTTTTACAAATACGTATTCGTATGTAATTTTTCCGTTGCCCATACCCATAAGTTTTCTGCATGTGAAAATAGAAAAAAAAACCAAAAATGGCAACGAATTCGTTTACTCGAAATGCCACCTACGTCAAACAGCAGACGGGTGCACTGCTATCAAACACCTCTGCCTCGGTAAAGTTTATCTGCATAGTGACCGTTTGTGGCTACGTTCTGTCCTATTCGGACTCGGCTGTACTGGCGCTAAGTGTTACGCCAGGTTACCTATTGCCTCCGTCCTTTTGGATATGGACAGCTTTTACGTTTTGCTTTCTGGAACTGTACTTCTGGGAGGTACTTGTCGATCTGATCACGGTCGGACTGTGTGGAAAACTCATTGAGCCGTTATGGGGACAAATGGAAATGTTACAGTTCTTTGCCATCACAAATTTCGGAGTGGCCGTATTAACCTCGCTGTATTATTTGTTTGTTTACATGTGCACGAAAAACACTGAATTGCTGTTCGAGGTACATTTGCACGGTTTGTCCGGATACGTGGCAGCGGTCAGTGTTGCCGTGCGACAGATTATGCCGGATTATTTGATTGCCAAAACTCCCATGGGAAAGTTGACCAATAGGTAATTAAAATAGGTATACATTAACGAAATACCTTTAAACTTTATTCATAGAAATATCCCATTGACTGTACTGTTCTTTGCAATGATCCTTTGGCTTTGTGGTCTGTTGGACGGAACGTTTCCGGCCATGTTTACTGCCGGATTGTTGGTCTCGTGGGTTTACTTACGGTTCTTTCAGCGTCATGGAAACCGCAGCCGCGGTGACAATGCCGATGGATTCTCTTTTGCTAGGTACATCCATAAATATAATGTATGCACCTGGCATATATAATACTTTTTTGTTTTAGCTTCTTTCCGAACGTCCTTCAGCCGGTTATTAGCACTGTAGTCGACAGAGTGTACTACTGTTTTGTGAAAAGGGGACCAAAGTCGATCAGTGGTAACTACTCGGCAAGTTACGCCCCATTGACCGATGTCGTATCAGTCCCGGGTGTTGATGCTCACAATATGGAGCGTAGACGGCAAATCGCCCTAAAAGCGCTAAGCGAAAGACTATCGACAGGTGGTCCATCAAAGTCAAAAGCTCAACCAAAAACTACTAGTCAGAAAGTACGGGCATCCGGTAGTCAGCAGATAAATCAAGGTCCACCAGCTGGTGCTGTGACTTCATCTAGCGCTGTACAGCAAAATCCTGTGGCCAGCAGTAGTATAATAAGTTTCGACGATAACCTTAGTTTGCCCAACGCATAAAGATTAGGCACTGGATGGTTTTAAGATATAGAAAGTGATTGTATGTGTTTAAACTTTAATGTCATATTGTATAATGTATACTGTATAGTATTGTAAAAAGTCCTGAAATATAAATGCCTATTTATTTAAAAAAATATCTTATATATATTTAAAAAAGTAACAAATATATGCACACCATTTCCGTAATAAAACTTTATTTAGGTATACAATCTAGATAAATGCTGCGCAAAAGAACGCAAATTTTAAATATCCCAATTTTCTCATTTCTCATACATAATCCGCATTCCGTAAATTTAATCGTACCACACCCGCAACACCCAACCCTCGACCCGTCTGCCTATTCTATTTGCTTTTAACACGCTAAGCTTTTATATCTCTGAATAAGAATAGCGTTCACCCTATAAATTCAACGCGAACACATATTTTCGCTACGCGCACTTTTATTAAATTATCTTTTGCCATTATCGCGTATTCTGCGCAATAATTATCGCTGTTCGACAAGAACACAATTGTTAAGCTAAGCTGGTTTTATATATATATATATATATATATACCTACTCCAAGCTATACATATACAATAATATGTGTACATTACTTTATCCTACTTAAGATGCGAATTTAGCGAGCAGATTAGAATGGATTCTTAAGAATATTATACAAAAACATAGAACAATATATATTTTAATATTAATAATCTTTTCTCATATAGTGTATTAAAAATAGTTAACAAAATATTATTTGGTTTTGTTTTTATTGACACATTAAACAATAATATATATAAATAATATTAATAAAATAATATCATATAAAACAAGGGATAAAATAACGCCAAATGTCCACTGATTCTGATGGAAATTCTTTGTTTTCCCATATTTGAATATTTAGGTCATAACGACATCCATAATACGTGCTTCATAACAATATTTAAGAACTGACTGTGATTTGTTATTCCTAATCAGCTTGAGAATGGACTAGTTCCCAACGAGATGCCAACTTGGCTGAAATGCACATAGGCTTCTCATTTTTCCCCTGATAATTTTTTTTTGCGGTCACGTCCCTATCAGTTTGATCAAAATATCAGAATAATGCAATTTAAAGGGGGTTAAGGGGTCTAAAAGGGGCTCGAAATATATCAATCGATAGGTAATTTTAAAATTTAAAGTTGAAAAAAGGAAAAATAAACACTACACATATACAACTACAAAAAATAACTTAAAGATTTTCCGATTTCTTTTTTTTGTTGGTTATGGTATTAAAATTACCTATCGATTGATATATTTTGACCCCCTTTTAGCCCCCCTTAACCCTCTTTAAATTGCATTATTCTGATATTTTGATCAAACTTTAAAGGCTCTTAAAAGGGTGATATGGGGGTGACCGCCAAAAAAAAGGGTAATGATCAGGAAGTAAAATAGAACATTTTGTTGTTGTTTTTTTTTCTCTTACGCCCCATAAAGTGCATTTTTGGCATAAAATTTACTATTTCGTGTTTTCATACACTGTGGTTTCAATCCACATAGTTAAGTGGTTTTTATTACCAGCGACCACGACCGTTATTTTAAAAAAACGTTAATTCCGTCGATTATTATATTATATATTATATAATAGTGTATTAAGTGAAAAACGTCCAGAGGTGAGAGCATGCAGTCCACTACAACGCAGAAGCAATACCGATCAATATTTGAGGAAACCAGGAGCAGCCAAGGAGACGAAGATTTATATGTGCCACCATAAAACACTAAAAGTGCGCGATTATTTCAATAAAAATCCGCGAGATATACAATTATCTTCGTTCGCGTCGATTTAGTAAAATCAGTGAAAGTTCAACATCTACAGAACTAGTTGTGAACTATATCACACCCTTTTACCACTCTAGTTAAATATATTTGTATTTAATAAATTTATAAATAATACAATGTTTTACAAAATTTTAAAATAACGGTCAAACCGTTATACTAAATCTTTCAATACATAAAATATACTATATCTTTAATTCAAAATGTCTGGATTTGAAATAAAAATTTATGAGAAAGAAAAGTTAACCAATGAAATCAATTCGGCATTGGAAAAATAAATTCTAGTTCGAGACTGAATATTTTCGTAAAAATCATTCGAATTTGTTGTCTTTGTCTACCAAATAAATAAGAACTAAAGAAAAAAAATTGTAAAAAATATATATTCTCAATTATTTAAAAAAAAATCGGTTTATTAGCCTTAGAAGAAATTTCACAACCTGGCCCAAGGCTTCAAGGAAAGAAATATACGCGTGTACTTGTAAATACACTATTATTTTTTTTTACTACACAGCCCAATCTGAATACAGTATCCGTAGCAGGTATTCGGAAGTTATTGGATATTTCTTCGGAATCGATTCAGTATCTGTCCACACTTGGGACGCAATTATTTTTTTTGCTAGTTCAAAAACTAGACCATACTCTATGGGAAAATGATCTCACAAAGCCTAAGGAGCTACCAAAACTAAACTGTTTTTTCGAATTTTTAAAATCAAAATTCGATACTCTGGAAAATAAAAATCCACAAAATTATAAACCAAAATTTTAAAATCCATATCGATTCATTTCAAATAGAAACTCATCACAGGCAACCCAGTTAGAACTTCGTATTTTCAAGTCAGGCCCAATTCTCAAAACCATTACAATTCCAACAAGAGCTTCACACGAAATAGTTTATTGTCCTATATTCCGAGACTCAACTTTATAAATGAACGATTACAACTGGTGCGCCTCAAGTGATTGCATTTAAAATGCCTTCAAAACCACAGAACGACATTTTTCAAACGTTCAGATTGTACTATGTTTTCCAAACCACATAACAATCAGCTTAGATAAATCGTTAAACAGCAATACAAACATGGCAATAACAGCAAACAAAGAAGCGAGTCAATCTTATCAGATGTTCAACGTTATCAGACGATCCCGCCCACTTGTATTTAAACCACGGCCGCGGGGTCTATAGGCTGTCTTGAGCTAGTCTATCCAACGAAAGCTCATTTAGCGGATTTGGGAGCAGGTCTTCCAGATTTAGCAGGACTTCAGTGAATGTGCGTAGGAATTGAGAACCGCAACAAATGTAACATTCTTTTGCCACTTTCCAGATCTCTAAATCACATCATCAGTAAAATTGATGTCATCAAGGAATAAAGAACATCATGCAGCATCCGTAAAGAGGAATAATAGAACAAGTGCCACGAATATAATTTCTACTTTAAAATATATATGAACATTTTTGCCCAACTCAATTATAAAATATTTAATACTATATACATGTATTTGTACTCGTATATTGGCATTTGTGTTTTATACTCATTGTACAACTATTATAATTATATTGTGTATTTTGAGTGTTTAATTACGCACTCTCCAAAATATAATAATAATATAATATAGGCTTCAGCAAAATATATGTATTGAATTTTCGATTTATATTTTCACAATCACGTTCGATCACCCACCACCCCAAAACCGTCCGTACACACCCGATCAACCGACGCTGACGCACGTACGCACACATTACACACACATATTAACTATTCAACATAATCATCTACGCGACCATCCACCTCACACGGAACATACTGACATAACCATCATAAACATAATCGTGAAAACACAACATGTGCCCATATAAAATATATTCTTTCCTCATATTTACCAATTTGATATGTGTATGTGTGTTTGTGTGTGTGTGTGTGAAACGTGGAAAATGCATGGCACACGAAAAATCAAGGGCCGGAAAATTAATGTATGACAAGCCAATAATACAAAGTTCAAAAGTCATGAATAATTTTGATTTTCAATTAGTTATCGAATGTTTAAATTAAACTTGAAAAGGCGGTCGACCGACGTATAAGGGTTTTGGAAATTCGGAAAATGCTGGCGGATAAAGCGCCAGCATAAATTGTGTGTATGTTTTGTCTATTTTAGGAAATCAATTTAACATTTAATAGTATATATATGATTTATTTTAGTATGTTTATTTAAAATGTCTATATATAAACCAATTTTTTTTGTATGGATGTAATTATGGATGATAGGACTGTCACACCACGGTCGCCGCCACCACTTTTTGTTGGTATATGGTCATTTCGCAGAATGCCGTTTCACCAAATTGCCGTTTAGCCGCTTTTGTTAAGAACAAAACTTTTACACATTCAACTATTCAGTTCACATGTATTTTGTTTTGAAATAAAAAAAATCGAGTAAAAAGAAATTCTTCTGTTTAAAAAACGCTCGATTTTCATGATGAATAGGCGGCTGTTCTTGAAGCATAGACATTTTCTTCTTCTTCTTCTTTCTTTGTGACTTTTATTGGTGTCGAAACATTGGCCATGTAAACGAAGAGTTGTTCCTAAAACCATTTCCGATGGTGTTGCATAGAGCTCCACCTTGAGTGTCGTTCGAAGACGCCAGTCGCTAGTTTGATGACATGTGGATGATAAGGTGTGTCTCGCGAAAACTGCTTGCCCATGTCTGTTGTTATTTTTGATAGTAAAAAAGTGAGAAATCTAACCGGATATGAGATTTCGTGCGACAGTACTGGCAGATATGTCCATCGACTAAATCTGTCTATAATAGTCAAACAATACCTGTTATCTTTAGAAATTGGTGAAGGAATCACAATACCAATGTTGATATGTTCAAATCTGTGTTCTTTTGGCTTTTTTTTTAATAAATACCGCAAGGACTGTATTCGAATTTTGCCAGAAGAATGTTTTGCGGACCAAATCGGTTGTAGCCTTAACACCAGAATGATTAATTTGATATAATAGCTTGACGGTCATTAGCGATGTCGCAAAAAATTTGTATAGACAGACGACTCTGGAATAAAAACAAATTTCATACATTTTTTTGATATTCTGTCTGCAATATTTATTTAAGCTCTTCATCGTTCTGTTGTTCATTTGAATTATTACTTCCAGAAATATGTCGGATATCTGTTGAGTATTTTCCAATATAAGGAGCAGCTTTATCCAGATTTTCAACGAATGCATATATCAATGGGTATATTTTTGATGGGAGTCTGTGAGCTTGGGGCTAAGGGCTGTGTTATTCCATTAGTGGTTTGGTTCAGGACATCTCCGACGGCTATATCAGATGCGTCTACACACAGAGAAATGTTTGAGCCATTTGCAGGAGCAGAGTGTTTTCAACAAGATCTCTCGCATACATGATTCGAATGCAATTAATGTGTCAGGCGACCATTGCGACATTTCGTCGTCTTCTTGTTACCGACGATTTGTTGATTTTGTAACGTTGTCATGTATTTAAATTAAAACAAACCGAAAGGTGTTGTTATTGCCATTTTCGGTGTATCGGAATTCTCAATTGGCATTTGATAAAACGCACGTTAAAGATCAACTGATGAAAATATTTATCTATATGAGAAAAATCTTGTAAACGGTACCGATCATGAATAGTTCGTGCATTGAGGTCGATATGAACCATCCGATTTCTTAACCATATGCAGTGGGCTTGAAAAATTACTTTTAAAGAAACTGCTGCTTTTAATTTTTCAGGCGAAAAACGTCTTGGTTTGTTGTCCAGTAAAAACTATATGATGACTAACCTGAACTTTTGTAGGAAGTTTCTGACAATTGAGAATGGTCCTGATTGTCGGGGCATCGCAAAAAGATATGACACCATCAGTTTCCAGTTTTGTTTCTGCATCTATCCATTGAGTGATGAGTCTTCCACGGCGCATGTCAACAAGAAAACAATAGTCACGGCGTAAACCAAGGTTCATGAACAAACGCTTCTCACTAAAGGTTTCAATAATTGTTCCATTTGCGGCAAAAAGTTGAGCTGAAAATGTGGTTGTACTGGAAAAACTGTCGATCAAAAAGGTATGTTTAATTCTGGCATCAGAAATAAGAAGCCGATAACTTCACCAGAACAGCCAGATTGTTGCGGGTGATTAATTAGATTTTTTCGATTAGAGCTGGCGATTTTGATGAAAAATCACAGGGTTTTTAACACTTGTTTGCATTGGTTCCAAATTTTATTTGATTCCAACAAGTTGGTGAAGAATAGAAAACCTGATATCATGTTTTTTCACGGTGGTTTCTGTATGCAGATTGTTTCCTAGATGACGATCTGGATCGATGCATTTGAATTTCACTTATTTTTCGTGAAAGCTCGGAAATTTGATGTTGTATTTCAGAAATATTGCTGCTACTTGTGAAATGTTTGAAAATTCACCTATGTCCATGATGGACTCAGCAACTTAAACGACAGTTTTAATGTCACCTTGTATCGATGACAAAATTGCTGATACTTGCGGTGGAAGCCGTTGATGTAGCCACATAGTTTTAAGCATTCCTTCTGTGTTGCGAAGATATATTTGAAAAATATGCTATATCGGTAATAATGCTAGATTTGATATTATGCTAAAAATTATATTACCATTTATAAACAAAATTAAACGAAATTATTTGTTTATATCATATTTATTAAAAAATAAATTTATGTATAATAAGCGAATATAATAAAATAAATTTAATTAAACAAATTTGCATCTAAAATGTCAATGGCTTTGTTGTCAAATGATTCGGTGTCAAATGTATCGGTGACAAATGGTTCTGTGACTTAATTTTTCTTGTAGATCAACCCCACTAGACTTCATCCACTTTATTCGATTGGTTATTTTTCGAGTATTAATCGGCTAGTCTGCATACAGTGCGTGACAGCTTTAAACGAGTTTTTTGCCGTACTAGATTAAGTAACAAAACCCACCTTGAAGTACTACTTATTGTCGACAGATGTATAACCAAAAAATGTATATGTATGCGTGTGGTGGCGCCACGTTACACAAAAATGTACACACTTGATGTCATCGAGGATGTCATTCACAGATATGCACATAGATAACTAATAGTGTGAATTTCGCGAACAAACCAATGAAGCATATTTTTGATAGCATTTATGAATGGGTGTGTGTGATGTTTTGAATACATTTTATATGTATGCGTGTGGTGGCGCCACGTTACACAACAGTTTACACACTTGTTGTCATTCACAGATTACACAGATAGGTAATAGTGTGAATTTCGCGAACAAACCAATGAAGCATATTTTTGATAGCATTTATGAATGGGTGTGTGTGTATGTTTTGAAAACATTTTATATGTATGCGTGTTACACATCAGTTTACACACTTGGTGTCATTAGGTGTACACTGCCCATGCAACAATTTGTGTTGCAATCGTGTTGCACAACAAAGTTGCAACATCTGTTGCACAACACGAATATGCTCTGAAATATATAAAACATGTTTCAGAGATGAATGGATACATTGTGAAGCCGTATTTGCCCATGTTATTGCTAAAATCGCACTGTGCAACCATAGTTCAAATATGTTGTTGATATGATATGATATGTTGCTAACATGTTGCTAAATCTAAATAAATTGTTGAAGTTGTGTTGTCGCAACAAATGTTAAACAAAACTAAAACATCTCAGAATCGTTGCTAAAATTTATTTCTTTAAAATAAAAAAAATCCACAAAATACATATTTTTTTAAAAAATCTTTATTATTAAAATACACATTTAAATTAATTATTTAAATATAAAACACAAAAACGCGATAAAAACCATAAGCACTTGAATATTTTTGTTTTGTATCTGCAATAAAAATGTAGGCAATTAAAATGTATGTGTAAACAAATTTATCGATGGACCAAAAGCGTACAGAATTGGCCAATAGGAAGGGTGTAGTGTTCCACCAGGACAACGCCAGGCCACACACATCTTTTGTGACTCGTCAGAAGCAACGGGAGCTCGGATGGGAGGTTTTATCGGACATAGCGCCAAGTGATTTCCACCTGTTCCTCCTGTCCATGACGTGCCGTTACAGGGGCTGTGAAAAGAAAATATATATGTTTTTATATATAAGTAGTTAAAAACCTGAGCACTGAGATTACTCGAAAATAAAGCATTTTTGAGCATATCCGTAGAACATTTTTGTTCTTCTCTGTTTATGTTCTATTTGTTGTTTTTCTTTAGATTGCCTAGCCAATACCGATATTCTTTTGTTTGTTATTCAAAATTAACCTTTTAAAGACAATATATATTATATCTACCTCCAATCCCATATTAGAAGAAATTGTAAAATTCAATAATTATTATAAAAAACAAGTGCTTTTTAAAAGGTTAGCGTACCTATACAAAAAAAAAGTTCGTTCGCAAGAGATAACCTTAAAGGTATAAATATTCGTATTTTTATATACGTTTAATTTAATATAATAAATAATGTTTATATCGGTGTGTGCTGATTATAGAATATAACCATGATAATAAGAACTCAAAGGTCACATGACATGACAATACTTTAATTACGATTTTAATACTTCCTTTTGATTACATACACATTCGTCTATATTTTTTTAATTCTAAAATTCTATACATTTTTTTTGGTATTTTAGAATAATATGCGATTATTGTGCTCTAAAAGTTTAGTATTTGATGTATGCATGTCATTCGAACCTATAGTACGGGTAAACACCCGGTTCGAAATTCGAATTGGTCGTCAACAGTCGTGCAACGCTTGGCGCAGCCTTGATGTAATTTTGAAAAAACGCACAAATGCGTCAATTTATGAAATAAAGATAAAATTACGGAGCTTAATTTTAATTCGGTTCAACACTCCGTACTGCCGTTCAACAAAATTGCGCGTTGCAATTTTTTTTTTTTTGTACGTAACCATAGCCATAGCCGAGTGGGTAAACGCGTTGGCCTAGCTTATGGGAGGTCGTCAGTTCAAACCCGGCCGGCAGACCGAAGTGTTTTTCGAATGTAGCGCTATAAATCAGTAGGTTCCTCTTGCTATTAATAGCCTATTTCTAAAAAAGGTTATTGATTTGGAATAACGCAACATTAATGTCATCAATTAACATATACACACGCACCCTGTATAGAACAATAAGTGTATGATGACGTTGATGATTCA
>JANSTU010034450.1:0-11658 GCA_027564075.1 Bolitophila hybrida
ACACTTATTGTTGTATACATAGTGTGTGTGTATATGTTAGTTGATGATATCAATGTCTCGTTATTCCAAATAAAAAAACCTATTTTAGAAATAGACTATAGCAAGAAGAACCTACTAACCCATAAAAGTGAATAATTTCCGGTGTGCTGAGTTGCAAAATTGCTCTATTTACCACAACTGCCTAAATAAAGTAAAATACATACACGGTGAGTAAACAATGACCCGCATTCCTCACGTATTCATTGATTATTTGAAAGACGAAAAGTGAAAATACTTTTTGGTCGAAAAATAATTGCATGAAAGATATATCTTAAATAATAATTATTGGACTACAAATTCCAAACAAAAAAAAAAACAGAAAAAAATTAAAACTGGTATTTCTCGAGAATATTGTTTTGACGGAATGCTCTTTTCAATTAAAAACATACATTTCCAGACAATATTTTTTGCTTGGACATTCCTTTGAGTTTTTATTGGTCAAGTGCATAAGCTGTTTCAAAATTAAGTTCAATATATATTTTAAATTTCTGTTTTACTAAAATAAATGTTGAAGGTAGATGTTCTCTTCTTATAATGTTAGTACATATTTTATTGTCAAACAAACATAGAGCATGTTCACTTGATTTGAAATACGTACTCGTTGAATTTAAGTGCACATAACATATGACTATATTATTTATATATGGAAGATGTAAAGTGTAAAGTACCAATATAAAGTGTACACACAGTACAAACAGTTGATAAACTTATAAACTACAACTAATCAAAATGATGTAACACAAAGAGAGAATAATGTATAAAAACTTTTTGTTTTTAATTAAATAAATTATATATATATTATTTATTTAATTAATTTAAATTTTTTATCTAATTTGTTCCATACTTAAAATTTAAATAAGCAGTTAGGCACCAACACTTCAATATAACACTCTTTAAATATCGATTTAATTCATGAGAGACTGACTGAAAGCTTTTATGAAAAACTTCACTTAATAATTCTAATGCAAATTTATACTGATGTGCATGTTTGGCCGTTTAACGGCATATAAGGAAAAACTGCTGTATAATGATGTGTATATAAAATATATTGTATATACTTGGTCAAAGATTTTATAATGTAAAAAGTTCGGTAAAAGCTTAATGCCAGCACTGAGTAATGCAAATGTGTCCTGACGGTTCTTCTAAATTTAGCATACATTTCAGAACTTTCTAAAGATTATGATTCTGATCTTACCGATATAATGCTTCAAACTGTTTTTTAATTTTATAATTCTACAAACGGAAATTATTTGTTATTATTATTAAACATTATGCAAAATATACGTAACAGACAATTCCTTTGAATCTTATTAATAAATTGTTTACTGTTCTTATTTCCTTTAGCTAGTGGAAAGCCTTAACTCTTTTTTCATAAATTAGACTTGTAGACTTTTGATTCAGAGCCACTTTGTAAGAACTATGTAATCCTTAATCACCACCTTAATAGTACGACCAATTACAATTACAAGGAGCCGCCAGCATATGTAATTCCTATATATAGAAAAAGATACAGCATGTTATACCTACCTAATCGGCGCTATGCTGTAAAATTGTAAGCAGGAAAAGCTGAATATATTTTATATATAAAAAATTACATACATAGTCTAATTCTCCTCTGAAAAGATTTTTCAAAGGATTCATGATACACTGGCTTGTATTACTCTGAATTGGTGTCTAAAAAATGAACTATTTAGTTTGTCGACCAAATTTTAAAATGTAGTTACTTCAATTCTCGTGTAACTAAACCATATCTGAGTAATTGCACTGCTTTGGCGAGGATATAATTTCAATAGATTCACTTCTTATATACTCGTTTTATGATACTTTAATTTAGTATATTATGTTTTATGTAAGTTTGTATGTATTTGATAACGATCTTTTATATAGATTATTTATATACAAATATCGATTTTATCTGAAGTTTAATTTATGTTTATGTAAATGAATCAATATATTCTGAGGCATTCTGGCCAAATAATAAGAATAAGGAAAAAGAGGCAACATAGTTGTTAGGGGCTAGACCAGTTTTACCTATAAAAAGTATATAAAAAACGATGATATGTTGAGTAATAGTTGAAAGACATTTTTTGTGGTCCATAAAAAATGTTGCAAAACAGTTGCAGTTGTAAATTACGTACGAGTGCCTGGAATCAAAAAATCAAAAAGGTCGTTAAAGTTTAGATTACATTCTGCATGCCATGAAATAGGATATAAAAACGTCATTTTTTTTCATTTCAAATTGATTATTATAAATGCTGATAATTGAACAATATTATGTTTCTATATTTTCTATTTTTTATTGTATAAATATGATCGTTTTATCGTGTATATGTATATATGTTTTAAGAAGTTGTTTAATTGATTTTTTTAAGCCACACTTTTTTGTTTATGCAGAATTTTGACCTTTAAAGACTATTAATCAGAAATCAAAAACCAAAACCAAAACCAAACAAGAGAAACAAGTTACTAGATAAGTGATCCCAAATGTTTTCGATATATTATGTAGTGTCCAGTGTTGAATAAAGCGTTTTCGAAATGCAAGAAACGCATTTTTTTATTTCTCATCTGTATGTAAAATATTTATTGACGATTTAATATTCGTAACTTCTCAAATCAAATATCGTTTGATTAAAAATGCTCAAATATGACAAAGACAGTATTTTCAATGATAAATGCAACTGCGAATGGCGCTGCTCAAAATGCAAGCACAGTCGTTAACAAGTCATTATCGCTGCCAATTTAGTAGTTGCAAAAATCAGGTAATGATTTGTGTAGTGCTTTTACGTTTTTTTTTTCAGAAAACCATTCATACTCAGAGATACACAGTGTACCTGCTGATGAAGGAAAAAAGCAGTCTATCTCAACTACTCTGGCGCAATTTTTAACTGCTGTTCCCATCTCGACCGCGTCTGTCAAACGGAAATCCGTTGATTCTCTAGGTCCCCACGTTACCAAAAAAAATAGGTCTGACACTTTTCTGACACCTCATATACCAGTTGTTACATCCCGTCTGGTAAGGCAGAAACTATCATTTAGCGAGCTTTATCATCTACGGTGCCGTTATCGGCATGTATCTATGTCGAGCCTATTGTTAGATATCTCGAGTCAGAGTAGACCGGCGGTTAATCATGTTGGTACAGTTTTGTTACGCGATGTGGTCGTTCAAGTTCCACTGGCAACATACTGAAGTATTCTTTGTTTGGTCTTAGAGACATACGACATGGTAAATTGTCAGTTCCGAAAACAAATTGACAACGACGATGTATTTTCTGAGACATACGATTTCCAGACGATTTTTATGGTGATAGTCTTTTGGACAACGCATCAACCGATGCATCTTTTAAATCACCAGACGTCAACGCATTACGCGATGCGCTTTTCGAATAACGTGATGTCGACGGAATCCCTACTAATTCAAAAAATGACTCAACATATAACATAATTGTAATAATGTATATGTATCTTTATTTATATATTATCAGAATGTTCGTGGACTCATATCAAATACCAGTCACTTCTTATTGGCTAGCAGTTCCTGCAACTTTGATGTAATTTCATTAACGGACACATGGCTTGTCCCAGCTATCTGTATGGTATTGTTTATTGGTAAGACAGGTCATTGATAAATAGCACTGGAGAAATGGGTGAAGGTGTTCTCTTGGCTGTTAGATCTGGACTTAGTAGTGAGCGTATTAGCGTTCCTGTTTACGATGGAGTAGAGATAGTATTCGTCAGATGGATTGTTAATGGTAACTGTATGTTATTTATATATGTTGCTTGTGCATTCCGTCGGGCGCTGCAGACTCTGTGTATTATTCTTATATAGACGCATTGACCAAGTTTTATGGTCATGTGGATATACAGTTTAATGACACTGTATTTATTGTTAGAGATTTAAGTGGAATGGATCAATGACGACATTAACATTAAACATTTCATGTTGTTCGGCAATGATCTGTGTCAACTGAACAACGTTTTCAATTACCAAGGTAGATTGGTGTATCTTGTGTTAACAGTAATCAAGATGACGTCACTGTTGTCGAGTGTACTGTGCCGTTGAGTAGATGCGCCGAGGCTCTTTCTGAACCTCTTTAGATAATTTTCAATCTGTCACTTTCATCCGGAATCTTTCCAGATCGTTGGAAGACATCTAATATCACAACCATATTCAAAAGTGGATCCAGAAGTGATATTTCAAACTACCCTCGGTAGTTTTTTTGCCTACTATAGCTAAACTCTTTGAGTCCTTAGTCTGCAAAGTAATGACAGGTAGACCTGACCTAAAAAGAACATGTTAATCAGCATTGTTTTATGGCCGGTCGATCAACTTCGACAAATTTAGTAGAGTTCACTAACTATGCAATTGATGTAATCGAGTCTGGCTCGCAAATATATGTTATGCACACGTATATTTGCAAAGCTTTTGATAGACTACGACACTGTACTATATAAAATCATATCTGAGCAATCGTACACAGTACGTGAAAATTGGTCAGTGGAGATCTCGTTCGTTTACTGTGAAATCTGGAGTGTCCCTTCTTTTTAATCTGTTCATAATGATGTAGTCTCTGTTTTCAAAAAATCGAAATGCCTTATGTATACGGAGGATTTGAAAATGTTCACTAGAATGGTATCTGATTGCGAAGACCTAAAGAGAGATTTGGATTTCCTATCTTCATGGTGCGAGCGGAATTGTATTTTTTTTAATATTGGTGAATGTATAACGATGACCTTTCATCGTATTAAATTTGATTAGTCAGTGAATGACATAGAGCTCTAAAAATTGTGTATTTTGCCCACTTGTTGTCATGTCGCTTAGACGCGACGCGTACATTGATGTCAATAAGTGACAACACAATAAGTGTTGTCACTTATTCACATCAATGTACCAGCTCGAGTTTTGCATGAGCATGACTTTCTCAGAGTTAAAAGGTACAGAACTTCCTATGGACAAACAGAGCCAATGAATAGCATGGCTGAATTTTTTAACCGTTTTTCTAGTTTTTTTGATTTCACTATAATTAGTCCTCTCATTATCCAGCCTTCTTGTTATGCTTTGATTATGTATATGTATTTTGTAAACTATATTGTAAACATGTTACCGTATGTAGTCACTATTTGAGAGATGGATGTCCAACATATTTGGAACATTTTTGTCATGTACTCGTTTGGTTTGACATAATTGCTCGAAATATTGGTCGCCCGAAGTCTGTCCATCACTGAATTTCACTTTGCCATATAATTATCCTTTCTATTATTATTTTTTCGATAGCAGGCGGGAAAAGTAGGAAGGCAAGGCAAGGCAATTTGTCTATAAAAATTACCTCGTCTAATTTCCTAAAAAACTAAATATAAAAAAAAAAAAAAAAACTGAAAACATAAAGAAAAACTAATAAAAAACTGAAATAAAAAGAATTATAAAAAAAAAAAAATAACTAACAACACCGTTTGAATAACGCCTAATGAAAACAACCCTTGAGAATGGGTCAAAGATAGTACCGTATGGCCAACACCTTTTGAATTATAACGTTGTTTTAGACATATTGTTTTTAGGCAAATTGATTTTATACAAATTGCTTTTATATAAAATGTTTTTAGACAAATTGTTTTCAGATTAATTGTTTTTAGACAAATTGTTTCAGACAAATTGTTTTTATAGACTTGTTTTTATAGACTTTGAAACAATTATTGATAAACGCTCATATTACATGTTTTCACGCAGACACACAGAGTTGATAGAGAAAAAATAGTCGTACATCTGTCTAAGTTTAAGTTATGTTTATTATTATATATTATTTATTATCATAAAAGTTCAATTTTGTTTAGTGCCTTCATGTTTTTTTTATAGTTTGTAAAATCAGTAAAAATGGAAATTATATTGGTAAAATGAAAGTCCATTGTACAGGAAACTCATCTGAAACTAATATGCAACCAATTTTCAGGTTGTACTTGTTTAATTCCCTATATTGAATAAATTAACCCAAAATTGCAAAAGTTTTGCTAAGGGAAATATATTATACAGATTAACTGCAACTTTCCCACGAAGTGGGAATAGTAGATGTTTGCGAGTGTATGTATAAGGGTGTAAACGATGTCTGTTGAGTGTGTATTAGCAATACAATTATACTCGTACATGTATTCATTCACGAAGGTGTCCGGTGAATTATAAAGTTTTGACTTTGTACAGTATTAACAGTACAAATGTAAACATAACTAAATAAATATAAATATATTTATGTATATGCATATATTATATACAATCTACTTCTACAATGAAAGAAGTTTTCCCTGTGTAATGTGCATACTGCGACGAGAAAACCAAATTTGAGAACATCCCTAAATCTGTTATATATTACCATATTCTACAGATTCTGTATTCTACATTTCCATTTATATATAGCTACTAGAATCATCTTTTGCTATTCTACTTTCTATATAATATTTAGTATTATATAAATATATATCATTTTATATTATATATAACTATATACACATTTTCAATAGTGTGTATTCAATACGAGAATATCAAAAGTTAATTAAAATTTCGACCCTACAACGTAGTTGACGAAGTTTCAAGAACTCTTTGAAGAGCAGCGGTAACCGCACCACCATTTTGTCATTTATATGGCATATTACAAAATGGTACTTTAACTCTACTTAGTGTTAACTGTAAAATTTATTTGATTTGATGGAGTATTATTATATTCAAGAAATAAATATTATAGATTATAGACAATGCAAATATTATAAAGGTTAAAGGGTAATACAAATGTATGTAATTATTATTTATGATATGTAAAAAAAGTAATTTTTATTTAGTCTTTATATTCGACTATCGGAACATTTGCATTTAAAAAAAATGTGCACTATTTAAAGTTAATATATTATATAAAATTAATTACAATAATGTCGTCTTACCGAGACTTATTTGTCCCACTGTAAACCACGTCATTTAATTCGCATCTGTGTGCAAATATAAAGACGTCAGGGAAGTGTATTATGTATAAACAATAACAAAAATGACATTTACTTATATGAGAATTACTTATTCAAAAATGTTGGTCATGGAGAACACCTCATTGTCTCATTGTCTCTCTCTCTCTTAGCGCCCCGATTTGTTCACGCCCACCAGAAGCTAAGACTATCGTAATAATTTATATGTAATAAATAAAAATCAGATTGGCTTTTATAAACATAACACAATTTACTATATATATTTCATGCCGGTCCCAAAGCCTCAAGCCAGCTGGCCGGGTTAATCTTAATCACCATATTGAACATTTCTCTTTTGTAATACTTAATATGCTATTTTTCTCTATAGCTGTGTGAAAGGACTTTAGCCATCTATACCAGAACTAGCTTTCTAGCTTGGCTGACCATTCTCCAAAAAAAAATAGGATGCTTAAAGCGGCTTCTTTCATTTTTTTTTGGATTATTTCCATAAGATTTTTTAGGGAAATAGCCAATAGATCTAGTTTGGTAGGGTAGCAAATTTCAACTGTCATGAATTTTTTAGGTTATATAGGGTAATGCACAGAAATCTACTATACTTTTTTAAATTTGAATGTAATTTTTATATAAATATTTACTGATTTTTATGAATTTTTATAAAATATTTTTTAAATATTTAGGCACATTTTACACAATTAATTCAATGTTTGCAAATAGTCGGAGTTCATTATGTACCATAAAAGTGGAGATGCTCAACTGGTCCGTCCAAGAACACCACAAAATCCACAGCAATCGTGAAAATGTCCCAGTGAAATTACCAAAGCTCTCTAGTCGCAAATAAATCACTGGGGATGTTTCCGTTGTTTCGGTGCCAGGAAATCGGGAGCTTTTGGTATCCGATCCACTGCAAACAAAAGGTATACATATACTCATCTAATTGGATTCTGTAATCCTTTGTGGGACATAGGGCCAGTGTGCGATGTCGCAGGACGTTTAATAATAAAATTTTAAAGAGTTTAATAATTTTTCGAGTACTATTTAATGCAATACTATAATTTATGAATTCGTTAGAAAATTTATTTTAACTCTACAACATCGTCGACATCGTCTTCGTCTGTATCTAAATCACTTCCACTTATTAGATCGTTGCTATTATTACATTTATACCTAACATTTTTCAACATCGTAGAACTAATTTCATAAAACAAATATAAAAATATTATCAAAAATATTGTATAAATAATTTAAAATGTATTTAAATTCTGAATGTTTTCAATAATTTTACAAATATACAAATAATAAATAAAATAAATAATACAAACAAACAAATTATAAAATTGCTATTTATAAATTTTCAATTATGATTTTCAACTTTGCCTACATAATCTCCTTGCTTCCGTCGTAAACTCAGATATATAAACACTTCTATTTGTTTGTACGATGCTAGCCAATTGCCTTGGAATTCCATCTATAATATGACTAACGTTGATCAAATGGTGAATGCTGTGATAATTTAACAATATCTCTACTTAATTGCCATGCTTTCAAGGAAAACAAAAATAAAACATACAATTCAACCCTAGCTCAATAATACCATTAAGAGAACAATTCTTGAAAGAGACCTTGCACTTTTTTTGAAAGAAGCGTTCTCAAAAGTTTAAAAGGTTAAGGAACAACGATAACGCAAAACAAAAAAAATCTTCTCACTCCTTAATCATAAACATTCCTGTCGCATATTATTGCGTAATGTTAGAAACCTTGGAATTTCTTCATCCTCAAATGTTATCTATTCCAATAAGTACTTCCACTAACTATTCCCAATATTCGCTCATCGTCAGATTTGATATCTGTGTTCTCGCAAGTTTTATCTACTTCTGTTGGCCTCGACAATATCCCCGTTTAATTTTTGAAAAATTTGTTTCTAGGAACCTTTTCTTTTACACGTCATGAACTTCTTCATTACATCCTCCACTTTGGCTGTCATGAAAAAGTGCTCACAAAAACACACGTTCTCAAGAGCTCAACGCCTTTACCATTATTAGCATCCTAAATGCTCTTTCGAAAATCTACGAGAAAGTCCTCAAAATACACATGGAGGTCTACCTTCGAGGCATAATATAATTTGGCTAACATTGTATTCCATAAAAGAATAAACTATGTTACGCTGGTGTGTTGAATTTTTGTCGAGTGCATTTCTCTCAAGTAGATGTGTGCATTTTTGGCACAACCGATTTGTATGGGAAATATTTCAAGGTCAAAAATATGCATTTTCGTCACCAAAAAAGTGAGATGAATGCACTGCAGAGGGGTTCATTCTTGTCACTAAATTCCTTTACAACGACAATAACATGAATTACTCGAGTTCTATTTGAATTTTTCTCACCAAATAATTTGGTAACGAAAATACACTTGAGTCCTTTTAGTGAATTCGTGGCACAGTGACAAAAATTCATACCGCCAACTACGATATAATAATGTATTAATCATTAGGTAAATAATTTTGTAAGTATTTTTTTATGAGGCCGCATAATCGATAGGATTCACCTCTATACGAAATAACGCATTAGTAAAATGCGCGAAACGAATATGTGCGAATGGAAATGGTGATGACATTTTGTAATCACGATGGTTTGTATAGGTTTGTCTTATTGCACAAATTATCTTTGCGCATTTTCGTTGCGCATTAGCCTAATAGCAAATTTTCCAATTGCGAATTTTCAGGGGCACCTTATTTTATAAATAACAATTGGATCACTCTTTATATAATATTTAACTTATAATGAATGAATAATACATCAATTAATAATGTTTATGAAAAACAAAAAAAGGAAAATATCGTCGAACATAATATACTATTTATAAAGTTACTGACATAACGACGCGGCGCGACGTACTTCTGCATTCAGCAAACATATACACAAGAGCAACCGCACGGAAAAACCAGTGTATTTTCTCTTTGTGTAAATGAGCTTTTGTATTTATTTTGTACATGTGTATAAAGTGTAATGTATATGTATATTATATTCCACGGTTTAGTTGTATCACACAATAGAACGATATATAAATAAACAGCAGTTTTCATCGGCAATTTATGGTTTGTGCCTTATAATGGCTATGTAATGGCGCTAGTGAAACTAGCACCAGAGCGTATCGCGCATTGTTAGAGAATTGATAATAAATAGACAAGTTTCCGAAATCTCTTGAAAAATGGTTTTAACTTTTGTAATTTATATATTTCTATAAGTTTTCATCCGCCTGCGATTTATTTTCATGTATACACCAAAATATTATATAGGTATTCAAAGCATAAGCACATTTAATGGTGCCATATATAATTTATATATAGTACTTCTAACATTGTAATTTGAAAGGATGTTATCGCACAAAGTTTTTTTTATTGTATTTTAACTAATAATTAAACCTAAGTAGGAGCACAGTGGGTCCGCATTGTAACTTGTGTACTTCGTCGATGGAACTTAAGAACGATACTCCATCCATCATGTGTTGTGCTACTCCTAGTATAGCTACTGTGCTCTAACACTCACAACACATCCCCGATGGTTAGGAGTATTAATTTGCCCTGACGCAAGGCAAATATGCATATTTTTGAGATATCTCCATGCACCGAGATCTATCTTACTATTTATATTTGGAATCGTGAATCATCAACGTCATCATACACTTATTGTTCTATACAGGGCAGTAATGTTCCGTTATTCCAAATCAATAACCTATTTCACAAATAGGCTATTAATAGCAAGAGGAACCTACTGATATAAAGTGCTACATTTCAAAACCACTTCGGTCTGCTGGCGGGATCGAACCGCCGACCTCCCATAAACCAGCCAACGCGTTAACACACTCGTCTATGCTTGAAAAACTGCAAATAAAAATATTTATTTTTACTAAAACCCAAAACACTTGCAGGTCATGTGCCCTTGTGAGCGGAGTCAAAATTTGACCTAATTTATATAAACTAAAACTTATATCTTTATCTTAAATTTTTCCTCCATCAGGTCATTTCTGCTAAGTAACATATTAAAACAATAGTAAAAAATACATATTGTAATAATGTTTAAATTCGACAAAGATTAAAAGAAAACCAAGAAATATATAAATATATATAATATATATAATCGGAATCGAAATGCGAGGTTCGGGTACGAACGATACGATATCAAAGAATCACACATGTAAAATGTATTATTTCTGGAAAAATAGAAATGTCATCATGATCTATTAGATATTATTTGCATTATAGGAAGTAAACTAAAATACTTTTCTAACAACATCAAAGCTTTTGCTAATATTAATTAAATCACTGGAGTTAGTTATATTAACTTAAGTCATTATTTAAAAGGACAACGGTTGGGGCAATAACATGTATGTGGTGTTTAAAGAATTTAACTAGCAAACTTTAACTTTATTCCCCTTATCAAACTTATATATCACTAATATACATATGTATACGCGTTCACATACTTGTATATCAGGGCAGAACAGGAGTATAACCGCATACCTGGGCTTAAATCCATTTTCACCTTTGCTTCGGTGCTGCAGCTAATTTGAGGCAAACCCTCAAACGGAACCGCAGCAAATACATATCTCAAACGCAGACAGTCCTTGTGCAATGTATACATATATATATAAATATACATAACATATATA
>JANSTU010034461.1:0-11658 GCA_027564075.1 Bolitophila hybrida
CGCAGAAAAACATCTTTGACCGTATCGACGCATGCGAATCGCAGCTGAATCGCAACAAAATCGACCCGTTTCTGAAGGGGATGGTGACTGACAACGCCAGGCCACACACATCTTCGGTGACGCGCCATACCGCAGGACTTTTTTGACACCCTATATATATAACATATATATGTGGCCATAAGTTTACAATTGTAACATACCACCAGCCATTCAGATGCGCTGTCTATAAGTTACCACTGAATATGGAAACCGGTGTTGATTATATTTCCATTCATAGAATGATCAGGATTCGTATTTAAAAAAATATAATTAACGAGAAACAGAAGAAGATTCTTTGTTAAAAGAATTGTATAAGATGAATCATGCTGGATTAAAGACTAACTAAACTAAATCCAAATATAAATTCTTTAAAAAAACTATTAAATTTGTGATGATTGTATTTCTTGTTCAAAATGTGAATGACAAGAATTAGGGCTTTAGCATGATCCAAGATTTGGTGGAGGAATATTGATAAGGACATTGAGATATATGTTAGCAATTATCATATGTGTAGTGTTACGCAAAAAAAGCAGATCTAAACACATTTGGTATCATAGGAAAAAACATATGGTCCTTATCAGAGATTCCATCTAGATTTTTTTAATTTGGAAAATAATATTTTTTTAGTTATGGTTGATACATATTCCAAATATATTGATATATTTGAAATGAAGACGACGAATGCAAGGTCTGTGATAGAAAAATGGCATACTTTTTTCCACATTTTGGACTACCAAACATTTTTATTTTCATTTTCATTTAATTTGAATATTAAACAGACATATAAAGCGTAAATGGAAAATAATAGGAAATCAGGAACACATTCGCAATAACGTCATAAAGATTGGATTCAACGATCAGACTATAACTGAGCTTTTAAAATCTCATTTTGACTTTGAGGTGGACTGAGCGCTAACCGGTCAATCAAGGTCTCAAAGGTGCAAAAAAAAAATGTATAGAATCTTATCAAGAAAAACTAATAACCAATAAACTATATAACATAAGTTTAATGGGTTATATCTGTTTGATTTTGTTGTTATTGTATTAAAATACGCTCAATCATCCCTAGATTCAACTTTCTATATTTTAAAACATTTTTGTATATTCTTCATTTGATTATCTACTGCATTAGACACGATTTTAATAGTTGATGGGCTCCAAACAGATATAACGATTTAAGGAGAGGTTCTAGCAGAAATCTACGGAACACATTTTTTTTTTCTTTTATGTTGGCCACAATATTCTGCACAGTCTGTTCTGTTACTTTCTGTTACTGGCTCTGTTCCATTTTTTCTAAAAATCTTCCTTGCTATTGGCGGTTTTCTTTTCCTTCTATAATTCTTTTTTTACCAATGCCCAATATCTTTCAATTGGACGATGTTTAGGGGTGTTAGGGGGATTTACGTCTTTTGGTACAAAGTCCACGTTGTTGTTCTGCAGGAATTCCTTTGTTTCTTTTGCGTAGTTAGAACTAGTTAAGTCTGGCCAAAAGAACACGGGCCATTATGTGATGCAATAAATTTCAAAAGTAGTTTCTGCAAGCATTCTTTAATATAAATTTCTTTGTTCACTGTGCCTTTTGTAATAAATATCTTACTGCGCTGACAAATTGCTTGCCAAACCAAATATTTTTCGCCAAATTTGTCAACCCTAATATGAGTCTCAGCTTCAGGAAGGATTTTGAATCGAAACTTTACGTAAAAAGTGGCAAAATCGGTTTTTACGTAAGTTTCATCGTCCAAAACAAGACACGCATTTTTTTCACATAACGTTTTGTACAGCTCTTTTGATCTTCGTATTGCTGTCTTTTTTGTTTCTCATCCTGTTTTGCCATTTTCTGTTATGTTATTGCGTTTTTTCACACGTTGCACCATTGTTGCACTGGTTTGGTATACGTACAGAGGTTTCCCTCTTTTTTAAGATTGTGTTGACGACCTTTTTCTCAAATTTAGAGTCTCGTGGACCTGACTTTTTCCCAGACCCAAGTTTCCGATCCAGCGTAAGGGTCTCGTTGTACCGTTTTATCACCCTTCCTACTGTGTGGGGGCTCACTCCAACATCTTTTGCTATCATCTTATAGCAGCGTTTATCATTTTCTAAATATTTGCACACAATTTCTTGACGCTTTGCTATTTGTGAATTAACCATTTTTGTTTTAAAGAAAACCCAAAACTGACAATTGTTGCTATGTTCAACGGTATTTAATAACCTATAATTTGGTTACTATGGTTACGCGCCGTTAATTTTAATTTTAGCGTTGAACAATTTCATTTGGTACACTCCTTATCGTTACTAGTCTAATTAGATATAGATAGATAAATAGGCACATGGCATTTCGCCAGATGCCGTTTCATCATCCAAAATAATAATAATATTTCGAGATAGGATTCAAATAATTGCAAAATTTCAACAAAAATAATAAAATCCAAACTTATGTTCGCTTTTTTAGAACACTATATAAGGTTGTCAAATATCTCCCTTCCACTTTTTTGCTCTTTATTCAGTGCTGTATAAAAATAGATACAGTGATCGGATTTAGTTCAAATATGCGACGTTTCGTTCGATAATCTGTTTCCACCTAGACGGCATCTTCATAATACCCCTCCTTATTTGCGAAGAACCAACTTTACACCACCAAGGGCGTTCGTCATGGACAGGAACAGGTGGTAATCACTTGGCGATATGTCCGGGCATATGGTGGATGCGATAAATCCTCCCATCCGAGCTCCCGTAGCTTCTGACGAGTCATCAAAGATATGTTGTCCTGGTGGAACACTACACCCTTCTTATTGGCCAATTTTGGACGCTTCTGGTCGATCGCCTGCTTCAACCGGTCCAGTTGTTGGCAGTAGATGGTAGAATTAAGCGTCCGGCCATATGGGAGCAGCTCAAAGTTTATGATTCCCTTCCAATCCCACCAAACACACAGCAAAACCTTCCTGGCCGTCAATTCCGGCTTGGCCACTGATTGGGACGATTCACCGGCCTTCCACCACGACCGTTTTCACTTGATATTGTGATTTATTTTTCGTCGCCAGTCATCATCCGCTTCAAAAATGGGTAGAGTTCGTTCCGTTTCAGCAGCATATCGCAGGCGTTGATTCGGTCCAGAAGGTTTTTTTGCGTCAAGTCATGCGGCACCCAAACATCAAGCTTTTTTTGTATCCAGCCTTCTGCAGATGGTTTAAAATGGTTTGGTGGGCGATGTCACGAGATGTCACATGGCGGTCTAACTCGATGTTTTCCATGATTTGATAGGTATTCGTCGTCACAGGTCTTCCGCCGGCTGGCTTATCCATGGTGTCGTTTTACCATCCCCCAAAACACCATAATTTCACGTTTCTCTAGCGGATTTGCCTTTAACGAAGGAAAACAAAATAGCGCGAATTTCGGCGTTAGTCAACTCCATGTTTACACGTCTATAACTTTTGAATTATCCAAACTAATCATGCATAGCGTGCTTTTGTAGGTTTTCAAATAATTTATAGTATTCAAATAATGTATAGCGCTTTGTAGCGCTTTGTACATAGCCGCGAAATTCAAAAGGCGGAAGGGAGATATTTGACAAATTATATTATATATATGAATATTTGAATGATATATTCGATATTTTTTTTAAAATAAAAATATATTTTGGAAAACTAAATCAGTTTTTTTTTAAAATTAAACATCCCATTGGGAATCGCGAATATCTGTGAGTTCCAACCATAATTTTTTAGTAGTTGGCATCCAGGTAGACATATTTTCCATCAGAAAGACTCTACGATTTTTATTTGTTGAGATATTATTAATCGACATAGGGCCTTCTCTGACAAAATTCATCCAATATTAAAATACAAGGAAATTTTTTTTTTTTTATTTATTTTACTGAATTATGTGAAAAAAATGCAATAAAAAAATATAAAAAATTTATTTTCTTTTACATCAATTTTTTGTTGGATTTTTGATTATTGGCAATCGAGGTAATTGCCACGAACTGTTTCACGTCTCGTGCAATGGTGGACCAATAGCAAAGATTCTTAACTGACCTGGTTGATGTTGCGGATGCGTCAAACCATGAAAGCTCTTTATGCTGCGCCAACGTAACGATGGTGGAATGTTTACGTATCGACAGAAATTGGCTCAGTTTTTCACGAGAGGATATAGTGTGACAAATGAGTGGAGTTGTAGGCTTCGCTTGGGTGTCTCTTTTTGTCGGATGCGATTGTTTTCTTTGCTCTGAAATGCCCACATTAAAGGTTTCTGGGCAGAAAAAAGTTTGTAAAAAAATTTGGCATTTATATTAAAATTCATTATTTTTATACGACTTAGAAATAGATTAAACGGTTTTCACAACTTTTGATGTTTGGTTTATGGCAGACCTTGCATCGGCATGTTTTCTTTGCGGAATGATTTACTATCATGAGACGTGTGGCAAGTTGTTTGTTTTATATGCTTCATCTTCTGCGGTTCTGATTCATCTTCTATTCCAATATCCTCGTACGGTGTTAACAACAAATCGCGCACCAATGTGAGACGGAAGTCCTTCTGTTGAGTTTGGCGTTAGTTTTTTTTCTCATAAAATAAACATATGAAAAACCGTAAAACGGATCCGGTCATATATTAGAAGTATCCATTAATATTTAGTTTTTTGTTTTTGGTAAAATCAGAAATTTTATTTATCAAAGCATTATTAATCTTTTTTACATTCAACGAGATCTGAATATTATATATGCATATGCACATGTAGCCTATGAAGTTTTATATAACACATAAATAATTTAGCGAACGCTTATCGCTATTCGTATTTTCATATACTATAACTGAATATATAGTATACATAATGGTATTTTCAGTTATTTAAAGAGGTTATGAACTGATGAGCTCCAAACAGCTCTCAGAATCATCGACACGTTGTTGTTTTTGGTCCACTGTGAGCAGACGCGGCACCCACACGAAATTGCTTAGAATACCGGTGACTCTTTGGTCCTCGCAGTCAAAATTGATTGAACTTTATGGGCCCGCTGAGCTATTAGCTGTAGCTACTGTTGGGATGCGAGGTTGGGGGAGTAGGAGTGGGGTTTAAAACACTTGCGAACGATACCGACGGCCTCGAGTAATTGTTGTAGTTCACCTGTCGGAGTGTTTGGCGTTCCCTAACTTCATGAGCATCAGGTAGTGCGAACATCCTCTGTATTTTGCGGCATGTTCTCCCATGCAATTGACACACTTGGCCTTTGACTCCGCGGTTCTTGTGGTTGGGCATTGACCAGCAGGGTGCTCATCTGTGCACTTTACGCATTGGCTCTTCCTTGTGCAGTTTCGGGAGGAGTGTCCGAAATTTTGGCAGTTGAAGCTCTGCGAAACACCTTTTGACTGTTACTTTATAATTTCGAAGCGAACTTTAGTTTGGCCTAGGAATGTCTTCTTCTTGGATGTGCCAGAGGTTTAGTACACGCTCTGCCCTTTTTGCTCTCTCCGTTGTAAATCGGCGGACTTGACGGACCTTGACGTTGAGCTGGCATACCTTCAGCTCTTCTTCGATGTCCTTTTGTGCGCTTTTTTAAAATCATCGTGTTCACGAATGTGGCCAAGAACTTCTTGAAGACCCAGTCTGGTTTTCTTAATATTCATTTCGTATGCAATGATTGGCGGTGGTTTGCATGATTTCTTGGGGGCCGTGTTAGGAGAGGCCTTTGTTGCCGGGGTAGCTTGTGTAGCAGGGGAAACTGGTGCTGTTTTTGCGGTGGGTTTGGGTGCGGTCAGTGGCTTTGTTTTTGAGTCTTTTGCTCGTGTGGGTTTCTTTGGAGCTATTTGATAAGCTCGCTTGGTAACGGTAGTTAAAGATTCTTCCGGGGTGGGTGCGGGGTTTTCGTTGGTTTCTAAAATTGAGTAAATATTATTATTTACTACGGGCAGTGGTGGGAACGATACGTATTCCCTCACGTTGTCCTTTGTTTCCAGCACACTTATTGTTTCCATAAGTTGTTTTATGGTCAACATCAGATGGTTTTTTTTTGGTTGTACACGGTTTGCGTTTTGGGCGGCTTTATTGGCGACTTTTCTTCTTCTGACGAGCTGCCAGACCTTCCACGGGATGACGTTCTTTGTGGCCGCAGAGGGTGTTGGGGACTTCCTTGACTTAGTTCACATATTCAAAAAAAGCATTAGTTTATAAATATGTTTAATCTTAAATTTAGGATTATTTTTTTTTTTATTAAAAATATTTATTTGAATTTACCGGTACTATAAATAAAACATAATCGTAAATTTACATTGAAAATATTTGAAATCTATCTCCCTTGAAATCTATCTCCCTGTATTTTCTATCTCACCATAAACTGCAAGTGTAATCTGAAACACATATCACTATGGACTGATGCAGCCCAGCATCATCTCCTAAAAGTCCTGCCAACAGTTGAACAGCTCAATACACGTAATCATTGTAAATGTTGTAATTGGCTGTAATTGGCTGTAATTCTCTCTCATCACCCGTGATTGAAATATAAAACCTAGGCGTAGATAAGTAATACAAGATCTTCATAATAGACGCTCGAAACGCAACAGACTCGATAAAGTGCAGGAGTTTCAGCCTTCTTGACCATAAGAGCTCGTAATTCACTTGGTCCTAAAGAAAACACGCGATCAGTGCCAAATCCAAGGTCAATGTATTGTGTGGAAATCGCGAGCGCGTGTCGACCTTGGTTAGCTAGATAAGGGGCTTGAAATATACTGTGGAAAATAAAATGGTCATAACCGGTCATGTGGCTTCTAATGATTTTTTTATATTGCTAGATGGCATAGCCCAATATGGAATCGAATGGTCTTTCCTGATTAATATTTTTTTGGATTTTTTGATTTCACAGACATGACACTAGGTTTTGTAAGTATAACCCCAAGGTCTTGCGTTTAGACGGAGATTTTTTTTTATGTATGCACATTTGGTATTTTTTGTTTTGACTTTTTTTAAATACACTCATTTTGCATATCTACAGGGGTTTAAAAAAATATTTTGTTCGGATTCAGATGTGCGAATATCACCAATTAAGACTGGCGTAATAAAGTATATGTAAAACTGGACTGGTACTTTCGCACCGCGGTCGCTGTTACCTTCTTCGTTTGATTGTGTTTTATTGGCCAGTCATACACTAAATTTTCCTTTTAAGTTAAGTTTGATGATGTTTTATTGCGCTAGTCTGATGTGTTTTTTATAATGGGAGATTTACGATTTTCTCATTCGAAAATTAATTATGTTTGTAGATGATAATTGCAAATGGCAAGGATGGATGATGATGTTACCGAGGCGTGCCTAATTCAGTAGTAATTTCGAAACAATTACATCGATTTTAATGCATAAATATCATAAAAGCTTGAGAAAAAGTTTTTCAGAGGAGGACCAGAGAACCAACTTTGTGCCAACAATTTATTTTTATATATTTGCATAGGATGGGATATTTTCGAATATCACTACCCAGCTCGAAAAATCATCCAATAATTAAATAATCATTGTTTTCTATTTATTTGACCACTGCGTCATCATTTTAAAAATAATTGGATTTTGTTGCAACAGACTACAGTTTCGGTACGTCACATTCAAATGAGTTTCAGGTCAAATAAAATAGCACTTCGATGTTATATATATATACTATAGATACCTGTACAATATACGGAATTAAATATATACTCTCACGTTCATTCTGTAGTATGCCTGTGTAGTCAGTTTTTAAAATACATTTAAACCGAATGGTTTGGCTTTTATTCTCGCGGATTTCATTGAAATATGATACGGTTATTGTATTCACTAATTGTTTGATAAGTATTCAAATAAATTAATCCTTGATTTTGTTGTCTTGATTGTTTGTTGTGAAGAGTTTAATTACGCAAATTACGCAAAGAAAATAAACAAAACATACTATAAAACACCCACCAAACGCCACATTATAGTAAAACACACGTGCATCTATTCCGAACGAGTCTAAGATTGGAATATGTAAACGACGCCGCGGGCCGATCGCTGTAGAAAAAGTGTATTTATATCAGGGATACACTTATGTGCACATAACATTAAACTGAATAACATTGAGTGCCATGCACACGAGTATTGTTTTAATGATACGATTATATTGTAATGAAGATGTTGTAATATTTTAAGTTTACTAAAATATGTTATAAAGTTTATTATATATTTGTTATATATATATATATATAAATCTTTTGCGTGCGAGTATCGTGTAGTTAATAAAGAGACACACGGCAACTATAACGGTACCTCACAGCTGTTAGCAAAAAAAATCCGACAGAAAAACGAAGTGACGCGCATATCTCGCGCGTGGTCTGCAAAGTAGACTCATTTGAACAGGCGGTGAACTGTAAACGTGTTGTACACGCGCGTCGCGGTCAATCAGCTGTAACATTTGTGATATACGTAACCGGTCAGTTGATTTATTTACGAGTACTACTTGTTTTATTGATTTTTTTTAAATAAATATTACAATAACTCTATAATACTAATATCGCATCGTGTTTTTATTTTGTAAAGCTATCGTGAGTGAAGTCACTCATTTTGCATTCAAAACTAAACGTGTGGGAAGAAAATATCATCAACTGCGAGAGTTTTTAGAGCGACACGCACACAAGCAAGCGGCACTACGACCGAGCGCATGAATTAATCAGGTAAATACTTATACATTGACTGCAAATATTTACAATTACACATATATACGTATGTATATACTGTATTCATATATTTTATCTATAATGTTTTATTGTGTGTGGCATGACGTGTTTGCATAAAAATAAACAACCTATAAATACAGTACGATGAAAAAAAAGCTGTCGTTTTATAGTTATTGGAAAATTAAACATATTTAATAAAAAAGAGTTTAAATAGAACGTACATAAATTTATAAGTCGGGTGTAAAATGTATATGGTAAATTGTATTGTGTTTTAAAAAGCCAATTTTACATATCATTTATTACTCCAGTCTACATTTGTAATGTTCGCACATCTGAACCGAACCCCATAGGTCCAAGATTGATAAACAATAAATGATTAATTGTTATAATTTGTTGCCTCCTTCGACGCCATTAAGGGAATACAAAAAAACCCTTTTGCACCTATCTCTCTCTTTAGGGTTATAGGTTTCTCTTCATCATCATATTAAAAAGTTTGATAATAAATGGTCCATAATGAAAGTAATTCGATTTTTTCCTGTGTCGTACTCGAACATCCAAGTTCATCTGCGGTTACGACACAGTTAAGAACAACCGGCTAATTTTGAATCTAATTCAACAACTCTTCACATCGCAAAAACGGCCTTTTGGCTGTATACACAAAGTTTTGGCCAAAAAAAAATAATGAACGATCAAAGACTAGATTTTTTAGCCTACAAAATTTAAAAAAAATAGGTTCAGTACTTTTCGAAATTCGAAATGCAATTTTGAGAAAAACGTGTTTAAATTTTCAACTTCTGTTTACACCGGACATTGCGATTCCAAAATATCAATTTGGTGCTGCCGCTCGCTTCTCTGCCTGTGAAATTCGGAATATGTCCGTTTTTATTATTATGGCCCCAATTTACTCTGATGGAGTTGAGAAAAATAAAAGTAAGTTCGATCCTTCATCGAACAATTTCAACTGCTATGTAGGCCAGTAGTTTACTCGTTCCACCTGACACTATCGTCGGGCTGATTTTCCAAATTAGTTGATTCCAATATAAATTTGATTAAATTCACCAACATCGTTTAAGTAAATTTGGTTTACTGAAATCAGTATATGTATGTGTCTTGTTCTATGAAAATGGGGGCTTAGATGTCATCAAATCATTTTCCACTTTTTTGCCGATTTAGATTTAGAGAGTTTGAGAAGCTCTTTCAGATGATGTAAATTTTTTCCTTTTTTTAAATTTAAACTAAGTGTAATTTCTACAAATCTCTATAGTATTTTCAAATTACACTTAAGGCGAACTGTTAGTTTAAATTTAAAAAAGTTAAAACATATGAATATTTTACATTACTTTGTTTTAGCCAACTCTTTACCTATAATAATTGAAGATCAGATACAAATACAAAAAAAAAAAACCTTTCCCTATCTCCCTTAAAGGTTGTCGAATTTAATTTAGTTTTTTATGTGATAAATTACCTATCGATTAATGAGGGTTTTTAAAGAAATTGTTCTTTTGACACGAAATACGGGCTTTCGTGTTAAAAGAACAATTTCTTAAAAACTCGAATCCAATTTGGTCCAGGTACCAGGGTTCTCAAAATGACTGGTATAGACAGCACTAGTACTAGATGCCAATTAGTATACTTCCGACACTATCCAAAGTAATGGAAATGTAAATTAAAGATCAGATTGTTTCATTTATTTAAAGAAATATTTGTTTGTTTAAATACAATCGGGTTTCAGGACAAATCATAGTACACCAACAGCGCTATATCTCATGATATAAATTCGATAATGGACATTCAGTCATTCTCGCCCTATTAGACTTTTCTAAAGCCTTTTATAATGTAAACCATTGATTTTTACTAAACATACTGGTATCTTTTGTTTTGATTCTACCGCAAAATCTTATAAAAAGCTACATACATATGTTATCTAAAACAAAAAACTCAATGTGTGACTATTGAAAATTATACTTCATCTCCTTGCCTTATCTTGGACCCTTGCTATTGATCGATTCTTTTTTCACCTTTATGCAGATGGCATGCAAATATATTATTCCCGTGGTCCTGATAAAATAAATTAAAGAATTTTCTGCGTTAATATTTCTATATTTCTAACCGAAATGGTATTAATTTAAAGCAACTTTGATTAATTTGAACAATTCTTTCTTCCATTACTGCTTATTTTAACTTACTTTTTTTTTAAATATATATACATATTTTTTGTCGAAATTCTCAATAATAATTCTGCAGTTTAAAATAAAAGAAACCACGTTTATGTAAAAACTATTTAAACGCCAGGAAAGCATTGCAAAGTCAAGATAAGTCTCAATGACTCAAGGCAGTACTAATTAATTCATCAACTATTAATTCATCTTTCAATTTGATTAATCACGGCAAAAAAGTTTCGGCAAAGGTCTATGGTACACTTAGAAGCTTGTATTACTTCATAACAAACTAGAATTTCATTAATTAAAACTCTTATAATGCCACACTCAACAATTTTTAAACGCCGGCAAATTATTCTCCCACAAGACCAGCCACAAAGTCTCATGGGTCTTCCTTGAAGGCGAGACGGAGAACCAGATAGACCACTTTGCCATATCCAAAAGGTGGCGAAAGTGTCTACTTGACGTGAGGAACGCCACCACAACTGAAGGGATGGAGAGAGCACTTTGAACAAGTGCTCAACAACTAGGTGGTGCTGTTCACCATTACCTATATCTATAATGCCCCCCAGTCGAACTGAAATCTCTAATGGTATAGCCAGCCTAGCCTCCGGCAAAGCAGTATCCCAATAGAACTCGTCAAAGCGGACCCGTCACTTTCAACGGAGATCCTTCTCCCAATGCTAGTACAGGCATTGGAGGACGAGTCTATTCCTGACGCTTGGAATTCAGGAATAATCGTTAAGCTGCCCAAGAATGGTGACTTGGGCAGCTGCGATAACTGGAGGGGTATATGTCTGCTGAC
>JANSTU010034472.1:0-11658 GCA_027564075.1 Bolitophila hybrida
ATGTTAACCTATGTCCGTTCCTTAAAAAAAATTATTCTGTCCCTAACGGGTCAATTATGACCCTCATATATTTTGTAAGAACTAATTGAAAAAAATTATTTATTTTAACGAAAAATAGAAAAATATTTATTTATTTATTCATATACAAAACACTGTTAATTTACAAAAAAATAAATTTTATAAATCTATAATATAGCTTATAATTTAGTTTTATGATAGATATAA
The DNA here is from genome assembly GCA_027564075.1 of Bolitophila hybrida. Classification (NCBI taxonomy): domain Eukaryota; kingdom Metazoa; phylum Arthropoda; class Insecta; order Diptera; family Mycetophilidae; genus Bolitophila; species Bolitophila hybrida. The sequence goes on from JANSTU010034472.1 coordinate 226, forward strand.
ACTGTAGATTGTAATTGTAAAATAGAATATATAATTTCAATGTAACGGTGTAAAATGATACAGAATCTCATTGAAACTAGCATATTTTAAATTTTACGGTTACAATCTACATTTTTAGCCACGGCTATTTTCAAACGATAATCGGCTGTAGTATCGGGTTGCTCGCCTACTTCATGGTACAGAATCACACAAATCAAGCAGCATCTGAAAAGATCAAAAAATAATAAATTTACAAAAAAAAAATTGAAATTTATTATTTAGTTTTATGCAAACCAGAAATTTCCATTTCCATATTGTACATACCTGTTAACCTATTGTACAGGTTCTGAGGATTCCAGTACTGGAGAATATCAAAGAGTTCCGTAGATTCACGAGCATCACAATTACTATCGCCTTATTACATAAAAATGACCGACCGATGACGATGACGCCAAAAATTACCGCAACTGACGAGAACGAGACTGACGAAAGAGAATATAATAATAATAACAAAGTAATAAGCCAACAAAAAGTGCCTCCAAAGTTCTATAATCGTACTCAACGTACTACTATTTTATCGTATGTACTACCGTACTACGCGTACGACGCGACGTACGAAGAGCAAACGTAAACCCGCGATGAAAACATAATATGCATATGTTTATATGTGTGCGAATGCTATCTCACGTACACGGCTGAGAACTTGAGGAGTGCGCAGTGGGACGACCGAATAGTGGACAGCGGACAGTGCACAGTGCATATATTGTATATGATCGTCGCCCGTGTCGACATTCCATTGGTTGTGGGTGTTACTTAATTTTGCTTTGTTATTAAGAATTTTAATAAATGCTAACATTCACTAAACGTAATCAAAAAAATATGTTTTGTACAAATTCATTTTTTAATTTTTTTTTTAATTATTCTTGTACTTTATATAAACGTATTTTTTTCTAGCGAACTATAAACAAATCTGGTCACAATTAGCTAGTTTTGGGACAGTCAATTAACCAGTTGTGAGACGGTAAATATTACTACTTTTTGCTTGGTATAAATTTACAGTTGTGGGACTGTCAAATAAACAGTAATTTATTACTGATCATATTTTTCTCTATTGCAACGTTGCTGGATTGTCAATTTTACCTTGTGTCGCAGATTCTTACTTGGGTTGTGTCAAGATAACACATATTAACATACATATTTGCTTGACAAGAATATTCATTTATTCGATTTATTACCATTTTGAGGTATTGATTTGTGATTAATGACTTGATATAAATATTCACACATAGATTTCGTGCACTATGCACTGGCCAGTGTCAACTCTTGACACAAAATGTCAACTTTATTTGTATATAATTGGAATACCGTAACCAAAATTAAGAAATTTTGTTCTATTTGTTTTCAATACAGAGTGTTTAGTATTCTCTACATAATTTATTGGTCATTTTAGTTTTATTCATTTTTTTTTATAAAAATGTTTTGCAATTTTAATATAAAAATAACATATTTATCAATAAATTGTAACAAAATAGATGGCTGTCGGTACACGGAAAGAACATTTTGGTTAGTGGTGGTGGTTAGTGGTGGCTTTGCAAACATATTTTTTGCAGCGCACTCAGACCAATCCAAACTTATTCACAGCTGTCGATGCTATGTCTTTCACAAAAATGAAACATCTTCCTCTCTTGTACAATGAAGGAATAATAATTTGCCTTCAAAGTCTCGTGAATCAAGAGATTGGGTTGATCCAGCACTGCCAGCACTTGTAAAATTGTAAAGTAAAGTGGAAGATAAAGAAGAAAGACAAGAAATTCTCCTAGCTATTTCAAAAATTGTCGGCGTGTTATATACGACACTATAGCTGGATGTGAACACAGTAGAAGATTCAGAGGTATTGATCGCATGTTTTTTCTGACTGTCCAACCATGGTCAATACTTTCGAGAGTAATTTCTGACCCTACTCATAGCTGGTAAAAAACTTGTTAATGGTAACAACGCACTCTGCTTGATTTATTTTGGGTGGCGCTTCGTTTGCTTTACCAAATTTCCGAGCAGACAAGAAGCGAAAACTAACCGTAACTTTCGGGTTTGCTAGGCATATACTGACGAAATGCACATCTCCCATGGAATCCATAAAGCTACTCATTAACAGTTACGCTTTCACATGGGGTTTTAAAAAATGTCAACTTATCTAAGCTTCGATTCTGACGACGACTTTTTCAAGGACATAATCGAACGAAAAATAGGAGGCCCATGTTCACCATCAAATAGTTTTTTTTAAGGGCCTGGTTATTTGATGGATGAACTCCAATATTCGCAAACAGAACAGATGAATCGATGTCATCGTGTTTATCTTTTAGCTTCAATAGGCTAAAAGCGTTCAAGTTTTATAATATTTGTATTTCAATATAAGGAGGAACAAAAAAACAAGAATGCATGCAGGTTTAAAAGAGACGAATGAATCAGTAATGCAATGTCATTCACCTGGGCTCAATGTTATGGCATTTTCAACGCTGGTGTACTGTTCCAAGTCTTACCGTCTTTCGATACGAACAATGGATCGACATTTACATTTGTAGATTCCGCTCCATCATCATCGGCAGATATGTTTTCATCGATCGATGATAACCATGTTTCACATTATTAATTTTAGTATTTTAAATTAAAATGAACATATACATACACATATATTAATCGTAATTACAAAAAAAACAACGGTAAATATCATATCAATATAACAAAAACAAAATGCATGGTCCAAGCCCGCCTCGCCACACATTTTCGACCAGAATCTTTTAAAACCGAGCATCTAAATTATCTCAATCTCCATCTGTGAGAAAATATAGAAACTACTTGAACTTGTTTCAAAACTATGATACTTAAAAAGTCAAAAGAGATGTATGACATATGTTTGTACGTTGAAAAACATCAATATTAATCCCAGGGTCGAACTACGGTTAAATGATAATTCCTTATTTTGCAGTTTTTATCATTTTTGGACACTAAGGTTAATGTCTTCGTAAAACAGGGTCAAGTCGGTTTTATCTTTTATGGATGGTGTAAAACAGTAATTGGTATTCATTTTTTTTATTAATGTATTTATGACCGAATTTAACCTAACTTGTAGGAGTAAATAATTAATTTAAAAGCTGACCTCCTTTGTGAGCTGTGTTTTCTGTTGGGTTATAAAATGTATAAGATTATCTAAAAGGACTTGCATACAACAAATAATGGTAATAAAATACTTTTTTTATAGAAATTCAAAGCATCAATAACTATTAATGTTATCTTAACCTAAAAAGGGGGGGTTAAGGTAAATTAAATATAAAGTCACATATTTGTACTATTTTAAGGTTCTTAGCTCTTCCCTCCACTACAAATGATGTGTGCTACATTTAAAGAGTAAGGAAATAGAGGAAGGAGAAAACATTCATGCAGATAACAATTCCATTTATCGAGTTAGAGATGGAATAAAAATACATGGTTCTTTGATATTATTCATTCCTTCAATCCTTTAATCGGCTGAATGCGCTTCCATATGCATCACATCTTCATACTGATTTTTCTGTTGGATCATCATCACCTTCTTGTTATAATTTTAAGGAACTTTACAGTTTGAACTAAATTTGAGAAATGCAATTTAAAGGGAATACAAATGTCAAGATTAGATTAAAAACATGGCAAAATTGCACTTATTGAAAAAAATTGAAAAAAATACTTCAAAAATTAGATGTATTACTGCGATTTTAGGGGTAAAACCGCATCACCCTTTTAAGGGGGTTTTGAAACTTTTTTTATTTAAAGTCATAATAAAAAAAGTAAAATGCAACATTACATTTTATCGCTATCTCCCCAAAAAGGAGTTATAAAAAATATCAAAAGAAGGGGTCATCAAAAAAAACATCCTTTTAAAATTATTTTAAATAATAAAGTTTTTTACAAACTTTAAAGTCTATTAAAAGAGGTGCTAGGGGATTTCGACCAAAAAATCTAATACCTCAAAACGTTTTGGGATAAAATGAGAACATATTGTTCTTTTGTATTATTTTTTTCGAGTTCCACCAAAAACTTATACCCTGTATTGTATATATAATATCGTTAATAGCACTTTTCATTTGATAACAATTATCTCTTTAGACCATTTTACAATCCTTGGTAAAAATAGGATAAAGTCTCAATTTGCGAAGATTGTCAAAATTATTTATGGTATAAAGGTTAAGAAAGCTTGAAGGCTTTCATATTCAGGGATCTTTTAGCGCTGGGTGTCGCTCAATTGGCCGAAGGTCAATTGGCAGAATCACGATTCGCCAAATGTTACAATTCGTCGAGTAATGTAACGATTGGCCGAAACACTATTACCCTAGACACTACACAAAGCAGCTTCTATATGTCAGTTTTCGGATATGGGCTTGGCGTAAACTATACATAGAATCATTCGGCGACTCATATTTTTCGGCTAATCGATATTCGGCCAATTCAGATTCGAACAATCGTATTTTGCGGCCAATCGTAGTGCAATCTTTAGAGCTAACTAGGTCTGCGAGCATATAAATGGGATTGGCTCTTTTTGTTATGATAACCGTTGCCAAACGTCACTAGTCTAGTTGATAGAGTAAATCTCCCAATCGTAATCCCTAAGAATTCCCAAAAGTTTATATATTCAAATTAGATTTTATTTTCTTTTAAATAACGGATACATTTCAAACTAGAACCAAAATAAATACGCTCAAAATGGCCGGTTTACAGATATATTTACAATGTACCATGCGTGGTAATTTTTGATGATTATTATTAACATGAGTGTGCAGAAAAAAATATCTATTTCATTTGAGCAACTTTTATTTTTTTTTATTTCTTTTAAGATTCACCTTTTTTGCTTTGAAATTATTATAAAGCAATTATAGATCGCACACTAAAAATGGCGGTTGACCGGAAACATGGAAGTGCCTTCGTTGACAAACTTCTATTTATTGTATTGTTGTGTGCTTCATATATTTAGGAAAAATACTTTATTTTGCTTTATGTGGTAATATGTGTCTTAGATCCCCTACACCCAAAAACCCGCTTGCTTTGCTTTTTGTCCGTTTCAGGTTGCTCCAACTGCATGCGAGCAGCCAAACATGTGTGACCGGCTGACAACCTATTTATGACAAAATATATATGTATATAGAATTGTAGCTTTAGTTAATCTGCTTAAATACTAACACTTATATACACAACATATACAAACTATCACGATATCCTAATAATTTTTTTCTATTTATAAATACTCTTCTACTTACTATCTTTCTATCCATCACATTCACTCTGTATTTCTCATACACGCTCCTCCGAATCATAATAAAAAAAAACCGGAGTGTGTTCATCTGCTGGTATTTCTATAAATTATGCATAATAATGAAAAGCATTCACAATAACAAACAATATCACAAAACCACACACGTTACACATGACATCCAGCACGGTTGCCTTTATACCAAAAAGAAAAAGAACCCATCTCTGACATATAAACATCTCAATCCGACCACCATACAGTTATCTGCGCCCAAGGTTTGATTGCCAAAGACAAGAGTGGAACCAGTGATCCATATGTAACCGTACAAGTGAGCAAAGTGAAAAAGCGAACGCGTACCATGCCCCAGGAACTGAATCCAGTTTGGAATGAAAAGTTTCATTTGTAAGTCATCACACCATCTCGGCGTTATATTCTATACAAGAAATCGTTTTCTAATTTGTTAATATCACCATAGTGAATGTCACAATTCATCGGATCGCATCAAAGTGCGCGTCTGGGACGAAGATAATGATCTCAAGTCAAAGTTGCGCCAGAAGCTTACGCGTGAGTCAGACGACTTTCTGGGTCAGACTATTATTGAAGTGCGTACTCTGTCCGGTGAGATGGACGTATGGTATAATCTAGAAAAGCGTACCGATAAATCCGCAGTGTCCGGAGCCATTCGACTGCATATATCCGTTGAAATCAAGGGCGAAGAAAAGGTGGCACCATATCATGTACAGTATACATGCCTTCATGAGAATCTATTTCATTATCTGTGCGAGGAGAACATCGGAATGGTCAGTACTTGGAGATTTTGAATTAATTGTTTATATAATACTTAATGTCGCGATGATGGCGATTTTTAGGTGAAACTTCCAATGTCCAAGGGAGACGAAGCCTGGAAGATTTATTTTGAGGAGCATCCTGAAGAGATTGTCGATGAATTTGCTATGCGCTATGGCATTGAGAATATCTATCAGGCAATGACACACTTCCACTGTCTCTCAACGAAGTACCTGTGTCCCGGTGTGCCGGCTGTCATGAGCACACTGTTGGCTAATATCAATGCCTACTATGCTCATACGACTGCATCCAGTGCCGTTTCGGCCAGCGATCGTTTTGCAGCTAGTAATTTTGGAGTAAGTGTACTCTAGAACATGTTTTGTTAAGAAGTATTAAATATGTTTTCTACCATTTGTAGAAAGAGAAATTCGTTAAGCTTTTGGATCAGCTGCACAATTCATTGCGTATCGATTTGTCCATGTATCGAAACAATTTTCCGGCGTCCAGTCAAGAGAAACTCATGGACCTAAAGTCAACGGTGGATCTGCTCACCAGCATCACATTCTTTCGCATGAAAGTACGTGTTTATCTGTTCGAGACAAAATTTGTTCTCAAAAACTAAAATCCGCTGTTTTTTTTTTTTTGGTTTTGTTCAGGTCCAGGAGCTATCCTGTCCGCCGCGTGCCAGCACTGTCGTAAAGGATTGCGTAAAGGCTTGTCTTAGATCCACCTATCAATTCCTATTCGAGAACTGCTACGAACTTTACAATCGGGAATTTCAGGTAATGCGCACGGTTTGGATTGCTTCATTTTGACAAGGCCATTTGTTGTGTTTATTAATTTGCCAAAAATTATTATTTTTTTATAATAATAATACAAATCTTATACTGCACATTCGCGACACGACCGCATTCTCTTTAAATCAATGTAGGTGGATCCAAACGAGGCCAAGCGTGATCCTGACGACCATGGACCCAAACTGGACAACGTTGACTTTTGGCATAAGCTAATAGCATTAATTGTCTCCGTGATAGAAGAGGACCGCACCAGTTACGGATCCGTACTTAATCAATTTCCCCAGGAGCTCAATATTGGCCAGGTAATTACATTTTTATCTGATGTTATTTTACCTAATAAAACAATTACAACTACTAAACAGTTGTCTGCTGCGACCATGTGGGGATTGTTTGCTGTCGACATGAAATATGCATTGGAGGAGCACGAACAGCATCGACTGTGCAAATCATCTGCTTACATGAACCTTCACTTTAAAGTACATCCTTTTTTATATATATATATATAGTTTTTAAAGATTTTTTTTATAATAAGAATTCCTACTAATGCGTTTCTATTTTTCTTTGCTTTTGTTTTCATGTGTGGTGTTGTTGTTGTTGTTTGGTTTGCTGCATTTTCTTCAGGTAAAATGGCTGTACACAAATTATGTAAAGGAAGTGCCACCATACAAGGGCGCTGTACCCGAGTATCCAGCCTGGTTCGAGCCCTTCGTTATGCAGTGGCTTAACGAAAACGATGATGTTTCGTTGGAGTATTTGCACGGTGCATTCAATCGTGATAAGAAAGACGGTGTACGTATATTCACAACTGAATGATTATTTTTAGCAAATAATTAAAAATGCTCAATTTTCTCGAATAGTTCCAAAAGAGCAGCGAACACTCGTTGTTCTCGAATTCCGTGGTTGACGTTTTCACGCAGCTTACTCAATGCTTTGATGTTGTCAGCAAACTCGAATGTCCCGATCCAGAAATCTGGAAGCGCTACATGAGAAGGTTCGCTAAGACAATAGTCAAGGTGCTAATAGCTTATGCCGATATAGTCAAGAACGATTTCCCGGAACACATGAAGGACGAGCGCATTGTGAGTCATTTATCAACCGAACCAAACTCTGAATGAAAAGAAATCCCAATTCTAAATTAATATTTTTTTTATTATTTTTTTTTTTACTCTAGGCCTGCATTCTCATGAACAATATCCAGCAGCTTCGCGTTCAGTTAGAGAAAATGTTTGAATCGATGGGCGGCGACAAACTCGAAGAAGACGCAGCCAATATTCTGAAGGAGCTACAGCAAAATCTAAATACAGCACTGGATGATCTGGCCTCACTATTCGCGGACAGGTATGTTAAAACTAGATTATGTGGACTCGACGCGTCCACACCAATCGTACAGCTGCTGTGCCTACGGTGCACTGTCATCATACGGTGTTGACGCGCTGAGTATATATATATATATATATATATAATTGAATGTGTGTGTGTCGTCGTCTACTTTTCTGCTCTACTTTCCTGTTCTATATATCAATTTCCAATCTTCTACTACCACTACTATTGAATATATATACAATACGACAAAAAAAAGGTGATATTAAAATACATAACAGCTTAAACGATACATAAAAAATAACCAACTAAATTAAAGTGCCAGATGAAATTTAATTAAAGCTTATGTCACGTATTAAAATAGAATTTGATATACATTATATCTGCATCGTTGATATTTTAAGATACCACACACACACGTGTGATATCGCCGAGTTCTGTGTGCGCGCGCCCGGCTGTCAAGTGTCAAAAAACTGTCAAAACAGATAACAGACGCAAAAAAATTATCGTCTACTTCATTGTTGAGTTGAAGAGACTCAGAATGGTGGATTTGTAAGGCACGTCCTCGATTTATGTGTGTGATGATGACAAATTTTGTGATTACATTTTCTTGTTATATGTCCATCGATTTTTTTTCGAGGAAGTTGTTTTGTTTTGTTTATATATAGCCATGTTTTTTACATAGGTTAAGAAGAAAGCAAGTATTATTAGGTCCTCTTTGTTTCGAAATGGATTAATTGGTTTAGTCGCCATAGCTGAAATTGTAACAATTTAAAGTTGAAATTGAAATATCTACAGTGTTGTGCATAACAATAGCAACTTAAATTGCTACATTATAAATCTAGTATTTTTGGACTGGTCTATTATCTATTATTCGATATATTCCAGGATCAGTTTTATTTGATGGTGTATCGTAATTAATGGTGCAACAACAAAAAACCAACGGTACTTTTATGAGAAGGAGAATAGACGTAATGTCTATCGTCGAGGCAATGAGGCTATTATATAAGCAATAATTGTTTGTGGGATGCTCAGCCACTCCTTCTTTAGTGCCTCCATCAGTTCCGTTTTATTGAAATTGAAATTGTTGCCCACGGATTCGTCGCTTAAGAATAACAACTAAGGTTTTAGATTAGGTGTTGTAGATCAGGCGATTGTGATGGCCACTCTAATACCTGAATCCCATTTCCTTATTGCTACCTTTGAGGTGTGTTTTGAATCATTGTCTTGCTGAAATATCCACCTCAATGGCATTTCCCCCTGTGCGAAGGGTAACATGACAATCTCTAATTTATACTCGTACATTAATCGATCCATTATTCCCTGAATTTCATGAATTGGGCCTAGTCCGTAACCCGAAAAACATGACCAGATCATAACCGATCAGATCCGATTTTTAATGAATATTTGGTCGCCGTGTGGTAGTTGTTACAACGACGCATTTTTTATGTGGTCATGGCGACCAGAAATGGGGAATACGCTGTTTCGACACAGAAGTCGACATCATTTCGAAACGTTGTGTAGTAATTGTGACAAAGTCACAATGCCAACATTTTCAAACGGCAACGTTTCGAAACAATTATTACACAATGTTGACACATTGCGGACTCATTGTTTCGACACAGAAGTCGACATCATTTCGAAACGTTGTGTAGTAATGGACTCATTGTATACACTGTGTTGACATAATGTGTAATTAATTTGTGTTTAAAATGTACTCACACAATTGGTATTTTTTTTCTTAAAATAAATTGTAATTGATCTCATTTATTATATCATAGTCCCAAAAGTTAATAAATTGAATAAATAAATATTCTTGCCAAACAAAAATTGAGGATACACACATTGTACCCAATCTCGATACAATGAGTACATTTAGTTAATATTTAGTTACATAACGTGTACTTTTATTAGTTTTTTAGGCAATTGTTAACTCTTGACACAATATGTCGACTTTAAATGTATAGAATTGTTACCAAACATGACAAGTGCCGCTATTGTACTTTAGTACAGGGTGTTTACTATTTTGTTACAATTTTTTAATAAATATTTTTTTTTATATTAAATTTCAATACTTTAAAAAAAAATTATACAAAAATAAAAAAAATATGAATAAATTATTTTGAGAATAATAGTTAAACACCCTGTATTGAAATCCCATAGAACAACCTATCTCTATATTGGTAACGGTATTCCAATTATATACATATAGTCTTTAGTCTCAAATCAAAACCTCAAAATGTTAATAAATCGAATAAATGAATATTCTTATTGCGAAGCGCAGTCGCAGCACTATCGCAAAGCAATGAAAATCGTGAATATCTGCAATTATAAGGTTGGTTAAAGCGTTTTTCGAAGGCAATGTGATTGGATGCCAAAAGTCATAAGACATTTCAGCAGAGTGTAATCGTCCTCCAACACGTAGTAGACCAAAGGGCGTGCTGCTTTTCAACAGCTTGACACCTGTTTTGCAGTATCCTAATATCTGACGAGAAATCCGATTCTTGAATAAAACGAATCCAACGTCTAAGGCTGTTGTGAAGCTCGCTCTGTGATAGGTTTCGAGCAGTCATGACGAATTCGCGGCAATTCGCTTTGAAACAAAAAAAAAGAATCCATGCGGTTGTTGTGAGCAATGATTCTAGAGTGGAGTATTTGTGCAAAACCTCGTTAAGGAGTTCCATGTTGAACGGCATGAAATGATGCATACGCCGAACAATAAGTGACGGTGTTAAGCCGTAATTTATTAAGCGGCTTATCGGATACGATGATACGTTGGAAATCTCGATGCAAACGATCGCAGTCAGGCCATCGTGGAGTCTCGGGCCTGGCATAAAGCTATTCTTTATAGACTCCCGAAGCATCGAACACCACGCAGATCTTGTTTCATATGAAAACGGCATGGTGCAGCAGGTAGTAAGATATGATTCAGCTTTATGTATTCTGCAACAAACAGGCTATATTCATGTTTCAATAAAATATTATTCGAAAACTTCCTCTTTAAATGACGCATTTAGCCTAGATTGACCCAGTGGTGCGACTTGCGTGTTAGCTTCTCTTCAGGCGTCGTAAGATCAGCATCAGCTACTTTTTCAAGCTCCCAGACATGTCTCATCATGGTCTCGAGGCCGATGTGTGAATGAAGAGATACTGGTGTTGAAATGGGGGTTAGTTGTGACCGGTCAAGAGATAAGCCATAAAAAATTTGTTCTTTGTGCGGTTGGGACCCCATCTGACCCAGAGATGAGACCATGCATAAGTAATTTACCATAAACG